>JAPVRG010273160.1:13960-24449 GCA_029783565.1 Rhagoletis cerasi
TAATGCATTCATTGTGGTATATACGATGGGCTGAATTTTTGAATGAAGTCATTAAATTTTGTTTAAGAGTATGTATTGCTAAAAGTCAAGGTTATTGCAGATGGCAGAATATTTCCAAAGAATTTCAGCAGAATGCATTTATTTTGCCAGCTATTAGCAATGGGAAGCAAAAAAAATTGTAAAGTTTTAAGAACAGCTATGGATCCAAGGAAAAGAGCTTATTTTATAGGACAACGTGGTGTTGCAACTGTTTTTTGGGGAGATTTTTGGATTTATTGGTCAAAACTACATAATTGTTTCATTATTTTAGGGCTTTGTGGTATTCATTGTAATCCTGGTAAAACCAAAGATAATCTCTATTGTGCAATAGGCTTTTGTTGATTCACGTATTATTGAACCTTACAAAGTACCTTGGCAAAATGCAATTCAAGTGACAGCCCTGTTCAACAAGACGCGGTGTGTACTGCTCGGTATAATATCGTATATTCTAGTCCCTCATTGTACTGTAATTCCAAAATCCGATTTATTGAGTGCTAGTAAGTACAGTGGTGGTATTAAGTTCATCCTAGGAAATCTGGCGCTGTTGAGAGCTTAACAACGATTTAAATTTTCTGCTCTATCCTTCAGTAAACGATGCCATGCTTACGAGGCCTCGGAATGTTTTTAATTTCCTAGCTGGTATTTCTTTAATGAAGATCTTGGCCCGGGTCGAACTGGGACCGCTTGTCAAACTTGCTCAAAATTGCTGCCAGTTACCGCGTACAGCAGTTCAAAGTTTACTGTTCAGTCAAAAAAAAAAAGAAAACAAATTCCGATATAGCGAGTTCACGTGAGTTCAGTAAGTCCAAAAGTATAAACATAATAAATTCGCTGAGCGACGACAAAGCTCGTCTAACGAAATTCGGCGAAAATAGATTTATTTTTAATTATGCCGCTGCCGCCGGTCGACAAAATCAGCTATAAGTGATAAAATAGCTTTGTCTCTTTACTTTTTAAGCAGATAATCATCAAGAAAAAGAAGAATGTTTTTTTTATGTTTTTTATTTGTTAATCCGCTGATGCGAATCTTGTTTCCGTTCTGTTTTACTGGGCGAAATGTTGCAGCAAACATCACCCGAATTTATACAAGGTGGTAGCAGTAGAGCAAATACAACAATCCCATGTATTTTGTTTCTGTATTTTGATTGGTGCAATGTCAAAATCTGAATTCGCCTTGTGTATTATGTTTTTGCTTTTACTGATTTGACAGCTCTCCCATCAAAAGCAAAAACAAAATACAAGAAAGGCGAATGAAAAAAGAAGAAATTAGCTGATCTAATAACACCACATTGTATGAATTCGCCTTGGCTCCGTCCGAAAAAACTCGCTCAGCGAATTGGTTCTGTTTGTACTTTAAGTTGAAATCGAACAGTATTTTTTCCATTTTTTGAAAATAATTTTTTTTTTTTTTGAAAATAACGTTCTTAAAAGTTTTATCAATATTTTACATTTTTTATTCAGAGTTTTTCGAAAAATTTGGGTATGAATTTTAATGGCTCTCTCAATTCTAGTATAATAACGTGCAAGTTTGAAGTGGCTACAAAATGGAGTTAATTTTTTTTTAAATTTTTTATTGTTTTGTTTTGGGTGTTGCGCAAAAAATTAAAAATATTTACTGTACGATTTTTACTGACACCCACTGTATGTCGGTTAGGATGCAATGTGTGTTGATTATTTTACACTCTTTTATCAACATTTAATTTCGTTGGTTTCTGAAATAAAATGAAACATTTCGAGCAGACTTAATGTTTCGTGCAAAATTTTTTAAATGATTTTTTCTTCGAAATGCGGAAAGAAGGTATAGTAACTAATATCGCTTTAAGAGTTGCATTGCATTCCGAAGTAGTGCCCCCTTTTTTCTTTTCTAGCTTTAATATCTGCCAGTTTATTGCCAATATATTCACTATCCAGACGAAGCTAACACTACTAGCAGTTTCAAATTTAAAAACAGTCCAAAACAGCTAAGATCTAATTTAATATTCTTCCAGAGCTAGGAAAACTGACCTACTAACTGAGTGCATACTGCATATATGTATATGAGGATATGTTTGTATTCTCAATTAATCTTCTTGGGAGGCAAACATTAAAGCTGAGTTCAAGGTATCTCGCATTGCGATTTCCATCAAAGCTGTTGAATACTCCATCCTCCTTCTCTATTTAACTGGATGTGGAACGGAGTATCAGTGTTAGCTCTAAATATATCCTCCTGTGATGAGTCTTGATGTAAAAAGCATAGCTCTTCTTTGATAGCGATATGAAATAAATGTACATATGTTTAGTAACAGCTCGAAGGAGAGAGCCGATCTCATTGGACCGGTAATAGCCATACAAGCCAGACTTTGGAGAGTATTAAGCCTGGACTGTGTGCAATTTGACTCCGTCTTAGACCACTAGACTGCGACGAATATCACCCAGATAGATAAGTCTCTTCTTAAGATACGCATATTTTGATTCCATTGTTCGATTACTTCCTCAATTTCCTTCTTCAGGAGAAGATAAGTCTATTTTAACTCCAAAAATTTGCAGGATGTGCTTAGCTTTCTCTGTAAGAGGTCCGAAATGTTTTCATCGCATCTGCCTCCGACTAGGATGAAAATATCATCCGTATAAGACTAAGCATCAAAGTTTTCGTTGCTAACTGAACTAAGTAGATCATCCAGCAATGAGAAACCTCCGCCTTGAACGCAACCTGTTGCAAGAAGCCGGACTTTTCTCCTGAACATTTCTTTGAGATATTTTTATCAAAAAATCAGAAAATTTTCTTTCAAAATGGTATGTGTTACAGATTTTGAAAGATGTTTGAGTTTTTTTAAGTTTTTGCCTTTTAGCAACTAGCTCGCAGGTGCGTCATAGATAGCCGAGGGTGTGCCATGAGTTAGAGTTCCATGTTCAATGCAGACATTGAAACTGGAAACAATCGAGTGCCAACAGAGGTTAAATCCACTTTACATAGAGTTTATCGACTTCCGTCTCTTCCGCAATTAAAATTTAACGTTTTATCCTTTTCAATAGTTCATACCAGAAAAGTCCTTCAAATACACAGCCCCGTTGTTGAGACTTTATAAAAATCAGCCCAGCAATAAACTCAACCCCAACAACAGACCGACCAACCGACCTACAAAATAAAGACAGCTGAGAATAATACAAAGCTGCCAAGTACCGAGAAAAAAGCAATGCAGATAATCTTGGTCATTAATGTTGATGCTGTCGTACAATACATACATACATAGTAAATGGTTTTTGAAAAGTATAGGATGTACAAAATGTCAAGGATGAGCAGCAGATGACACTTTGACCCTCATTTGGACAACAATGTTGCGCTGCGTTAGTGTTCATGCTGATGACTGGTTGCTTTTGTTATTTTTGCAGTTGTTGGGTGACAGTTGCTGCTGGTAACGTTATGATTATGTTATAGACAACACTTGGCTAACAGTAACAAAAACTACGAGTAAACATAGATGTAATGTAGAGGTGTGAGTGTAGTAAAACTAACAAGCTGAATTGCCAGCCAATACGAAAAGTGATGTGTGAACGTATGTGCTATGTGCATACATTTGAAAGCCGGAGAGATGAAGAAGCAAGTGTATACATCCATAAATGTATATATACAGGGTGGCCCAAATGAGACCTAGTGATGTTAAATACGTGTAACTCTTGTAATAACGGTTTTTTTTAAATGATTTATTTTTATATGTTAAATACATTTTATGTAAATTTAACGTGACTATGTGTGAAATATGACATCAGGCAAATGACCACCATTTTGCTCGATACAGGCATTGGCTCTTTTTTAGCGCGTTTTGCATTACACGGCGTAATGTTTCTGGTTGCAGGCGCCGTATTTCGTCTCGAATATTCTGCTTGAGCTGTCCAAGTGTTTGTGGTTTGTTAACATACACTTTGTCTTTTAAATATCCCCATAAAAAAAAATCGGGCGCAGTTAAATCTGGTGAACGAGGAGGCCAAGGGAAATCTGAATTTCTTGAAATTATGCGTTCACCAAAAATTTCACGCAGCATGTCCATAGTTTGCCTAGCAGTATGTGCAGTGGCTCCATCTTATTGAAACCACAAGTTAGGATGTTGCTCCACCATTGGCCGCAAAAAGTTGTCGATCATTGTTCTGTAAGAAGCCCCGGAGACCGTTTCTGGCGTTTCATCCTCATTCTCAAAGAAATATGGGCCATAACACCGCACCAAACAGTGCATCTGATTGGGTGTGACTGATGCTGATGTATTGCCCTTGGATTTTCGGAGCCCCACATCCTACAGTTTTGTTTATTCACATAACCACTTAAATGGAAATGCGCTTCATCCATCATCAAAAGATTATTTAAAAAATCATTTTGTGTGGCTAATTGTGTAAAGCGAATAGCGTATTGTAGTCGTTGTTGGGGGTCTTGCGGTAGAAGCTGTTGCACAATTTGAACTTTGTATGGATACATCTTAAGATTCAACTTTAAAATTCTCTGTAATGTTGTTCTGGGTATACCCAATTGGCCGGAACGGCGACGAGTTGAGACAGATGGATCATTTGCAACACTCTGCTGCACAGCTTCCACGTTGTCTTCAGTACGAATATTTCGATGAGCACCTCTTCCTGGACGGTCGGCAACTGAACCCAGTTCCTCAAAACGGCGAACTAAACTTGCAATCATGGAAGATGTGGGCGCTGATCTTACGTTAAAAAAACGGCGATAATTTCGCTGCGTCAGAACAATTGATCGTTGAGAAGAATAATAAAAACTGATAATTTTAATGCGTTTTTGTGGACTGTACGTTTTCATTTTAAATTTCCAAGAGTTCAGTATAATCTGCAAACAGAAAAAATAAATTATGTTAAAAAATAAAAAATTTATTTGTGTTTCACATCAGCTGGTCTTATTTGGGCCACCCTGTATATATATGTACGTATATGTTCACATATTTTTTACAAGACTATATTTACTTGAAATCAAAGTGCGGCGCACCGCAAAACTACTCGACCATCACCGCCTAAAGTAGAGAGCATTCAATCCTATGAACTGATATGGCAACCGCAACAACAAAGTGACTAAATAAATGTTGAAAGGACTGAATGGGCGTAGTTGCTGTTGTAATATGTATGTACGTATGTAGCAAAGGGCAAAATAAGACAAGGATTATGGTTATTTTTATGAACATTGAACTAATAACAATAATAGCCGCTTATTGAAAAAGTAGTAGCTTGTAACTAAGATTAAGCAGACGGCAGTACTTAAAGCAGTGATCCAGAAAAAGATATATATATATGTACAAATGTAAAAGAAAAACACGAGTAGCTGAACAGGTTAGAGAGCAAGCAGCACGTTCGGGAAGACACTTAAAAGCGTCCTTAGTAACTTTTTGTGGTAATATAAACAAGATGAATTTTCAAGTAGAAGACAACTGAAACGGATCACAAACTCTTTGCCATGTGAGCGCTGCCGCAATTTAAAAATGTACAGACGTGCGTAGAAGCATCGTAAACTTAGTACACTCGTAATTTTTCCACATGGTTTATTGTGATTTATTTATTTACATAAAAATACTTGAAGAAAACTATAAATTCGCTGAAATGTGCCGGCAACTACAAACATACATACATACACAAAAAAGGGAGTGAACGATGACTTTGTTGAACTCGCATTGAATGCATTGAACCTAAAGCGACTAACACTACTGGCGCATGCATACTTACTTTACTTAACTCCAGTGACCGCACACAAACTATTCCATTCATTCATTTCTATGTAACGGCAGCGCCGCCACACTTCTACGCTCTGGCACTTGTCGGGGTTAAATTTAATGAAGCGCGAATTATCGGTTCAATGAAATATACGAGACCACGAAATGGACCAAGAAAGTGCAGCAACAGAGCATTGACGGCAGCAACGAGACGACCAATGTCGTCTGCATGTTCGACACTGAGTAGTTTTTTGGTGTTTTTTTTTGTTGGTAGCGCTGGATGAGTTTGCTTTTGCGTAAAGCGTTGATTGTTACATAGTAATACTACAAGCTTGTAACATGACTCCTTTGACCGTTGGCCATTCAGTCTCGAAATTTTTCGATGTGATGAGTTTGATTCTTTGTTGAGTGCTTGCAAATACATATTACGCTGGGAGTCATGGGCGACTCATTTGATTGTTTGAACTGTTTATCCCATTTTACATCAACACTGTAAGAAAATAGTTTGCAAATATTTTACAACAAAAAACTTATGAAAATTATATTAGTTTAAGTGTTTAAACATTTTAGCTCTCGGCATCAGACAAATTTGCGTCAGTTACAACTCTTATTATAAAAATCTCTGTTTAACAATTATTTTTGCACTTTTATTTAATTTCTCCTTAAATGAAATTTATTTCTGATTTTTATTTTATAAATACAAAATAACAATTATTTTTGATTTTTATATTATATTTCTTAAATAACAGTAACTAAAGACTTTTACTTATAAAAGTCTTCAATTAAAATCAGTAAGTCATATACATATATCAGTCACTGACTTTTATTTTTTAAGTCATACTTATAAAAGTCATTTGTATAAACCGTATTAGATGGGACATTAAGGACTAAAAAATACTTATGCTGACTGATAACGTATTTTATAAATATGTCTTAAAAAATAAAAGTCAGGGACTGATTTATATTCATGACATTTATAAATAAAAGTCTTCAATAACTGTTATCTGAGACATATACTATAAAAATCAAAATAACTGTTGCTTGTAGATTATTTCCAAAAAATCAAAAATAATTGTTATTTTTGATACATAAAATAAAGATAAAAAATAACTGTTATTTTTTTAAATTTTGCATACAAATCAGGGACCGAAAATAATCGTTAAACATCATGATTTTTATTTTTCGATCGAAACATACTCGTTATTTTTGATTTTAATTTTTTCGATCGAAACATACTCGTTATTTTTGATTTAAATTTTTTCGATCAAAAAATAATCGTTATTTTATGATTTTTGAGATTTTTTGAGACTGCTTTATGACCGCTTTAGATTTTTTATGATCGAAAAAATAAAAATCATAAAATAACGATTTAATTTGATCGAAAAAATAGAAATCAAATTTTTAACGGTTCATGATGTTTATTATAAAGATCATAGCCGTTACGGTCCCTGATAAAAATTACAAAAAAAAAAAATTATTGTCGAATTTGATTCTGAAAAAAGAATTCTATGGGTATATCGCACTTAGCTGTAGAACATTTCCTTCATAGTGAATTTTTCAATGACAGTTTTCGTCAATAACTGTTATCTTCGATCCCTGATTTGCGTTAACCCAGCAGAATATTTGTAACTGCCCAGCAGAAAATCTGTTATTGGTTCTTGTGTGTACAAATGAAAATTTCTAAATCTATAGTCCAGGGCTATTTCGGAACCATTTAGGAACTAGGTCACGACTAGCTTAGGACCATTTGGGGACTAGTTCGGAATTAGTTCGGAACCGTTTCGGAAACTATTTCGGGATCATTTTGGGACTAGTTCAGGACCATTTCGAGATAATTTTGGAACTAGTTTAGGACCATTTCGGGACGAGTTCTGGACCATTTCGAGTCTAATTAACGACTATTTTAGGAACATTTCAGTACTAGTTTGGGATCCTTTTGGGACAAGTTCAGGACCATTTTGGGACTTGTTTCGGACCATTTCAGGACTATTTCACGACTATTTTAGGACCATTTTGGGACTAGATCTGGACCATTTCGTGACTAGTTCAGGACTATTTCAGGAACATTTCAGTACTAGTTCCGGATCGTTTCGGGACAAGTTCGCGACTTTTTCGATCTTTACGGGGCCTGTTCTGGACTACTTCAGCACCATTTCGGTACTAGTTTAGGACATTCTAGGGATTATTTCGGTAGCAGTTCGTGACTAGGTCGGGACTAGATCAGGACTTTTTTGGGACCATTTCGGTACTAGTTCGGGACCAGCTCGGGATTAGATAAGAACACATATGTTTGCATGTCAAATTTCACGAGTACTTGGTACTCACGCCTTTTTTTTAATAAAAGTACTTTAATCCCGCTGGGTGGTGTATGAAAATATGGAAAACATGGTTGATTTTCGCTCAGACGCTGTTTACATATTTAGCATATTAGTCTTCTTAGTTTAGGCTAGGTAATTTTGGCGTGATCGATCGATAAGATCTCACATTGACCGACTTCCAATCCCTATTATTGTCAGGAATATGGAGGCGCAAGTGGCACTTTGACGTTAAGGTGTTCCACAAAGAGACAGAAAAGGAGATGTTTGCATTATATTCCTGCGACAAATTTACCTCAACTTCAGCCAGTACGTACACATTTTCGTTCACTTCTCTGCCTTTATGCCCCAAACCCCAATTGTATTGAGTGGAAGGCCATTTTGATGAACAAATTTTATCGAAAAACAACAATAAATTAAAGTGGTGGATGTTATAGCTGCTATTCTGGGGATCATCATTTCTCATGATCTTATAACAAGTTTCCATAGAACTGGCCTCAAGTTCAATACAATTGTTAAGATAGACTACTATATACCCATGCTTGACCCTGACATATCCAATTTACGTCTCTCAAACGAGAGTTCCTCGTAAGACAACATCTCTTCACTTGCGCCAAAAAACCATTCAAACAAAAACTTTGATCCGATCTCCTTCAAATGCTACGTTTGCTGAGCTAATTGTTAGTTGGTGATAACGTTCGAAAGATCAGCTTGTAGGTGCTGGACTAAGTAACCGCTAGAACAATTACAACTACGATGGCACGAAATAAATACTTATATAATTGTTTCGTTATCGAAATTTGCCGTTATTTTCTTCTGTGCATGTAGATTACTCCTTTAGTAAGCGCAAACAAATACTTCGCCTTCGGCCAGAACGAAAATTGAATGCTTCTCTTGAAATGTGTTTTGTGTTATAAAATACTCACTCCATCTACTTCTACTTGACCAATTTAAGCGAGCATGCAGGTATCTCAATTTCACTTACTCGAAGACATGAAGCATTTTATTACTCTATTCGAAGTAAAGATATTGGAACGTGCATTCATACGTACAACTTTGTACATTCACGGACCACATATCCTTTGCACATACGCATTTATAAAGCTATTTCTGCGCCAAGTTTTAAAATATTTTTTCTTTTATGTTTGGCAAATATTGGACACTTTTCACTTTTACCACAACTAAAATGTATTTTGGGCGACCACATTTTGGCCTTTCACTAGAAATTTCAACATTTTACAAACTTAACCAAAGTGCTGGTTGCCTATGGTTTGTGGGCAAAGCAAGTGCTGGAGGCACAAGTAACATACTCTTTCAGAGTTGGGTCGGTCAGAACTGCTGCTGCAAGGCTGAAGTAGCTACATGAATATGTATGTAGTATGTACATGCAGCACTTTAACTTTTAAATGTTGTTGCTGTCGTTGAATTTTCGACATGCTCCAGCAATTTCAACGATTTTCATGAGTTGCTCTTTTAACGCACACATGAACACGGACATCACTACCCAGTTGGCATTTGCAAAAGAGCTCCTCAAAAAGGGCCTTCTCATAGGGCTTCTCATGGAAGGCTTAAGCAGGGTGATGTAGTCTTGCAATTCAACAAAAAAAAAAATTTCATATACACCACCCTGCAAATGCCCCAATCGCTTGGTCTGGCCTTGATTCAAAGTGAACATTTGAACACACGTTTACATGCGTGGCTGTAGCTGAGTGCGCAGAGATGCTTGCCACTATTTGTTAGCTTCCAGGAAGGTGCGGGTTCGAATTCCGTCAGAGGCAACGTGGTTATAAAATTATAAAATATTTTTTTTTGTTTCCGAAATCTGAAAAAGCATCTGTGAAGTGCAGGATGCAATGGTACTCTAACGAAAAAAATTGGACTATGGAAGGGCTTATGGAAGGCCACATGGAAGCCCTACCCACATAAAGGAAGGGTAAGGCCTTGACAAGTGGGACATCTCATACAAAAAAGAATGAGAAGCAGAAGGACTTCTGTCTGCCAATAGAAGCACTAGAAGAATTTCTAGGAGTGGTCTCAGGCCCTTCTTTTGCCTACTGGGTATTTGTTAGCTTCCAGGAAGGTGCGGGTTCGAATTCCGTTAGAGGCGACGTGGTTATAAAATTATAAAATATTTTTTTTCCGAAATCTGAAAAAGCATCTGTGAAGTGCAGAACGCAATCGTACTCCAACGAAAAAAATTTGACTATCTAACATCCCTTCCCAGAGAAAGGAAGATGTAAGGCCTTGACAAGTGGGACATCTCTTACAAAAAAGAATGAGAAGCAGAAGGGGTTGTGTCTGCTAATGGAAGGACTAGAAGTGTTTCTAGATGGGGTTTCAGGCCCTTCTTTTTCCTACTGGGTAAGTATGTGTGTATGTGTGTGTGTGTAGGTGTACGAAAGGTCTGTGTGCCATTGCACATACTCGCCAGCAATTGGGTACTACATGGCG
>JAPVRG010273160.1:26798-38817 GCA_029783565.1 Rhagoletis cerasi
TTGCACCATGGAAGGGCAACATTTTTTGGTAGAAACGAAATCACCATTAGTTGTAATGGCTGGCACATAAACACACACGCGAAGCGCACACACAAAAACACTACTGGCTTGGCGCATTCATGGTTGCAAGTTTTTAGTGGCAACAGCTCGCGTCCACACAATAGACTAAACTCGCTTAATAATTTTGTCAGCTGGGCGAAAATATGTAGGTTGGCTGTTTGGTTTTGTATTGGTGGTAGGTGGTTGGTAATGAATGGGCGCTTCCAGTCGGCCATAGTGGCTACCAGCCAGCAGACCACCGTCGTTGGTCGCTGATGTGATGCGGTTAAATAAGTATGCAAAATCATAAATACTCTACCACATGCTTGCATAATACCCACGCGATATAAAAGTATGTATATCACTACTTATTTATACTTAGTAGATTTGTATGCATCGCCGTAATTTTCGAGAACAGCTGCCAAATCGCTGGTGATGTTGGCTATACGTGGTCTTTGGAAAATGCACTTGTATCACTTCCTTTAGTCATACAATGAATACCTCTTACTTCTCCTCTTTTCATGTGGGGCATTTCATACTTTAATGCTCATTATGCAAATGCAATGCATAAAGTTGCAAATTTTAATTGCAATGCTGCGGTCTGAGTACAATTTTTTATATGTTATGCGGAAATATTTGGGAAAAGTGTGCGACAAAGAGTCTGGATAAAAAATGTTTTTTATATAGTAAAATACGATCTTGGGATATTGCGTATATGCATGTATTCAATATTTACTTTGCCCTCATTAAACAACTTCCTTCATTGAAATGAGGAGATTTCAATAGTTAAAATTTTTTTCTTAACTTGATTTTATTTGAATTTTAATGGAAGTAAGAAAAGAACAAAGGTATACAGGGTTACCGAAAAAGTCGTCCTTGCTGCTTAATCCTTTACCATTTTCTTAAACCATTTTCTAAACTAGCCATCCAAAAAATAAAATACATTTTTCGTGATTATTTTGTCTAAAAGTACAGTAAAATTAAAAATAAAATTTGAAAAAATTGTCTGGGCGTGGCCTACACCCCATAGAAATTTGTACAATATATCGTACAAATTTAGGGAAAGGAGTACATATCGCACACCCTCTTCAAAAGTGGCAAAACTCAAAATTACCCTTTTGCTATAAAACGCGAAAAAATATTTCTAAGCAAATGTTATTCTTATGGGAAAGGGAGACTTTACATTCGATTTTTTCACACAAATTACAACAAAATTTTGTTGAACTTTTTGCTAAAAGGTAAATTAAAGGTCTGTGAGGATTTTTAGCGCATTATTTCAAAAATGACAAATTTTGAGTTATGCCTCTTTTGAAGATGGTTTGCGATATGCGGAATTTTAGGTAAAAACACGGTTTTACTTCTTCGTTAAAAAAATCACATTTTCAGCTAAAATTTAATTTTTATCTTTAACTTGATGCAGTAAAAAGAAAAATAATTAAAATGGTGATTCCTTCTAAAATTTATTCGCTACTGAAATCAAAGTGTACATTTATTTTGTATGTATGCTTATATTTTTTGAGTTTTGTTTTTTATTGTTCTTTATACAATTTTTGTTTTATTTTTTGTAGTTATAAAATATTTTGGGTATTTTTCTAAAACTTGTTTTCGCCTTTATCAAATTATATATATATATATATTTTGTTAGCCACTCACCCCTTATTTCAGGCCATAATTCAGGGTTAAATGTTATCATTATAAATTTTTTTGGAATCTACATTCAATTTACTACAGTTAAAAAGAAATTGTTTTGATATCATGATTTGGCTTTGTGATACAGGAAAAGGAAAAGAAAAAGGTCTTCGATTTTGTGAACACGCTCAACTTCACCCCATATTTCAACCCTTACAATAAGGAATATTAACATACGTATGATTTTTCCTTTAATCGACATAACTCGCACTTTATTTAAAAAAATATTGTTGCGACATCTTTATATCTTCTCGTTATATAAGATTTTAAACAAAAAAATGTGATGTAGTCAATAGCCCAACCTTTCCCCTGTAGGTTTCCCTTCTTAGTGTGACAACATCAAGGCGCACGCCACGCAGACGCTCGGCCACACACTAACATATGTGTAAGCGCCAATCTATTATTTTTATTAAAAGTTTTTATAAAAAAGTGAACTGAGGCTAATAATGAATATTGAATTTTATAATTCTGAGTTATCTTGGCTGCTAATACGGACGATGTAAAGTGGTAAATAGCAAAGTTTGCACCTAACTCGAGCAAAAACTATTTATTAACAAAAGGGTCTGATAAAAATGCAAATATATAAAAAAAATGCTTTGTTTTTTTTTAGTATTAATATTGAAAAGACTAAATATCTCTCGAATATCAGATCCATATGCGTGTGGCAACGTTCCAAAAAAAATTTGAAAATCGTCAAATGCCACAAAAATATAATCGATATAATCGTACAAACGCTGGAAAAGGGTTAAGGACATTATTATTCGGGCAATTTCTGCCTAGTTTGGTTATATTACATGATGGACGATAGGAAAAAAAGTAATTTGAGGAACAGTTTCAGAATTTGTATTAGGAATAGAGGCAACCAAGTTAAGATCGAATTACAATGAATAAAAGAGTTTAAATTGTAAAGTTTTTTGTGTTAGTCACGTATTTTTTAAATTTTTTCCTTATGAAATTTTACCCTCCACTAAGAATTCATACAAGTATTGAAAATAATTTGTAGAATAGTTTCCATACAAAAAATTATTTTTTTTAATGATTTGAATTAGGAAACAGTGAAAAATAGTAAACCCAAAACATTATCAAGCAGCCATTTTTAACTGTCAGGGTTTGGTTCAAGTTTTATTGATGATTTTTTGTTGAGCGGACATACCCTTTAACTAAAAACTGAAAAAAATCGGTTATTGAACGAACAATTAAAAAAAGTATACGGAGAAGCAAGAAAAAATATTTTCAAGCTTTCATTAAGTTTCAACTGTGTGTATTCAAAATTTTCAACCAATTTTTAACCAACTTCCAGACTTGAAGTGTCAAACTTCGCTCAGAACCCGATGACAATGTAATATGAAAGATGAATTAATCAACTAGGTGGCGCAGGTGTCGATATATTTTAAAACCCCGTATTTATGGTCCGATTTAGTTTATAATTATAGTATATATTACTTGTACGAGAAGGAATAAGTCCTACCAAGGGCTTTTGAAAAAAAGGCATGGCTGCTCTAACTTCTAGATGTGATCAGAATCTACCGAAATTCACTTTAAATCACCATCCTGCCAAGAGAATATCTTGTCTACATACTTTTGTTAGTAAGTGGAAACTTTATCGACTTTCTAGCGTTTGGTGGCCAAATTCGAGACGACCAGTTCCGGAAACAATCAATTATCAATGAGTTCACAAGCAGCAACTGCTTGGTGCCTATTTTATTTTGTTAACGTAATTGATTCATACTTTCGAAAACTACATTAAAGGGGCAATAATAATTCAGTTTAATATTGTGGGAGCTGCTCAGCGGTGGTTTCATGATTCAGCCTTGGAAATAATTTACCATGAAAATATCAATTTAGCGTCAATCTTATTTGAGTGTGAATATGGTCGTTGTTGGCGGGAGGAATTTTGAGTCACGATGCTTATCAGGGTACGTGCAAAGCAGCGCTTCCTAGAATCCTCAGAGTTTTTGGCTGACATCTTTGAAGGATGTCTTGGTTAGAGTTGGAGTCTATTTACAAAAATTTTAGACCATAAGTTTACATTGATTTGGGCATATGGAGGGATTGACGATTAAAACGTCAGTTTATATTTTGAGCTTTTCTTCTAACAAGGAGTGCGCCAGGATTTGGCAGCTTAGGAGTGGGGATATAAAATTTTATTGAATTTGATTTTGGACATTTACATATTTTTTCTTGTAATAAATGGGTAACGCCAAATGGGCTACGGCCTCCATGGCGTCTAAACCTGAACGGTAACGATCCTGGTTTCGTCCTCTGGCTATGATTCTGAAAACGTTTTGGATTTCTCGATCCCCGAGCTGGTGGTTGTGGCATTCTATCACCTGAGTATACTGAGGTGACACTCAGCTGAAATGGATGGTGGGATAATGCCGCAACTGTCCCCAACCCATTTAAACCCTGACAGGCCTCAGAGTACGTTCCAATTCCCGTCGCCGTTAAGTCGGTGGTGTGGTACTGTTCAGATGACTCCCGTTTTTGCGTTGGTCTACTCTGAACTCATGACCCCATAACGGCATGTCTTAACCCTCACCATAGAGGTAGCTATGGGAGGGTCCTTAATGGACAGTCGTTCGCGGGGTAAGAGCGCGTCGAAGCCGACGCTCTTAAACGCTTCAGGGGGCAGGTGCTGTCGCCACCGGGAGGGAAGGAGTGCCGGAGCTGGACTCCGAGGGGTCTCTAGGTAAGGGGACGGGTTCAGCGAACAACTAAGGGGGGAATCGCCTGCACCAGCACGGGATTCTCACCCAGTTTTCCGGGTCTGTCCTTGAAGGCTCTCCACAAGTAGCCTAAACGGCAGGTATCGTTGGGCCGAAAGGCTTACTTATTTTTGATACCATATACCTCGAATGAATATATTAGAACCAACCGGCGTGGTTGATGAAGTTGAGTATGTTGTGCAGACTTATATCAGATAAGTCTCGTAACGATGTGAACTCATATGCTCCTAGCATGGTTTTTCTGCCCCTCATTACAGCTGGACATTTGCAAAGTAGGTGTTCTACTGTTTCGTTGTAGGCGATTCCCAGTCTTCTCGCGTGGGTATCAACTGGCCAGTGACCAGTAATAGTCGCCACAAGCCTAGAAACGTCAGGTCTGGCTTTCCTTAGTAATTTGTGTGTTCTCTCAGGGCTGTACACAGGCCAAAAGAGTTTGGATATACGGCAGCCTGCCGCAGTGCGCCACCTTTGATCTGCTTTCTGGAGATTGTGGAGAAAGATGTCTCTATACAAGGTTCCAATTGGGGGTGAGATCCGGTCCTCGATCGACACCAATGTGGAGCCCTCCCTGGCTAACTCGTCTACAGCCTCGTTTCCGGGAATGTTGCGATGACCAGGGACCCAAACTAAATCTAAATCGAGTTGACTACTTACTGAATTCAGCAGCGTCCTGCACTTTTTGATTAGTTTCGACCTTGTCGTAAAAGACGCCTGGCTATCTGAGAAAATGGCTACGCGCTCGCCGTGGCGTAAACCACTACGTTCTAAGAGACGGCAGCCTTCGGCTATAGCGAATACTTCTGCCTGGAAAACACTCGCAAATTCGGGCAGATGGATTGGTTGAACTGAGAAACATTCAAAAACGCTCGAGTGGATCAAAGGGGTCCTGTGTGGCCTGGAGGAGGGGGCTAAGAACCCGACTAAAGGAGACGCGAGCGCGCCTCTTGCTGGCCACAAAAGACAGAGGGAGAAAGCTCCTGCGCTAAAAGACCCAGAAACGGGGGTGCGCCTACTCTGTTCAGCGAAATCGCTAAGCAGGCGGGATCAATCACCCTGGGGGTCCGCGATCGAAGTAGACACATACCGAATTGTGTCTGGTACCAGGACTCTGCGGGCTCGAGGAAAAGCAGTAACAGAAAAGTTGGAGGGAGGAAGATCTTTTCAGTAAGTCTTTTTCAATATAATTACCTAATTAATAACTGGGTATATTCCAGTTGTAAAATAAATGTTTGAGCATGAAGCGGTAAGAATATATGTACACATGTATACATGCATTTACTTTAACGAACAGGCAAGCATAAATAGTATATTTACCCTATAAAGTGTCAAAACCGGAAATGCTATAATGGATGCATACAAGTGCAGTAACAATAAAGTGGCCGCTTGTGGGAATTCCCCACTGAATTTTCTTTCGCCTACAACTCCAATGACCACGTCCTTGTGTCTACACAGCGCCTGTATGATATATCGTTGCACGGTGCGGTGCCCCATAGCATACTTGTAGGCGCACAACATAGCAGCAGGCTTTACGCTTGTATGTTTGCAAGGCTTTAATTAATTTAAAGCAGTTCTTGACAGTTTTGCAGCGTAAATAAAAATCAGATGTCAAGGCATTGATTTATTTTTTCAACACACAGCAATATTTACGATTATTTTTATTTTTTGTGTATTTATTCGCTGTGGCATGCGGCCAAGTGTATGTATGTTCGTATGTTTGATATTTCACTTGCTGTTGATCTTAAAAAAAAAATACGCATGCATATGTATGTGTGGGTCTCCATGTAAGTAGCCAGCATGTTGCAGACCTGCCGACGACATGCTTTTAGGCGCGCGAAATTGTTTGCTGAGAGCTCTTTTTACTTTCGCGCATTTCGTGGCCAATTGACTCCCGTTGACTGCTGACTGTTGACTGCTGGCATGCAGCGCAAGATGGCTATAATCTTGCTGCTATTTTGTTGTTGTATTTTATTGGAAAATTTTATACACATATATGCATATTGTACGTGTGTATGGCTACTTGCAGTCGAAACGTTGCAACTGTAGTGCAACTGGCAACTGCCAAATTGGTTTGTTCTGCTTTCTGTTAATGGGTCTGCCGTCAATTCCTTTGTACTTTTACTACTTTCTCCAGCGGCAGTGGAATATGTATATGTATGTACGTACGTGATTATTTAAACTTTTAATACCATTGAATGTACGAGAATATTACTGTTGCGCATTTCTTATTTTTATTTATTGGTATTTTTATTCCATTTCGTTTCTTTCCTGATTGCCTCTGTACATATTGTATTTCTGTGACAATTGATTTATAAGTCAATTATTAACCAATTTTTGACGTTTCGCGATTTTCTTGCCACCAAGTTATTCGAACCTCATGAAGGGGAGAAAAGGTGAGCAAAAAGAAGGAAGGAAAAGTTGGTTTTTTTCAGTTTTATAAGTGTTTCTCTTCGAGTCTAATGTCCTCCAAGTAGTATATAGACGAGAAGCCAGGGACCCTACTTATTTTTTGAATTAACTTTTAGCAGGCACATAAAGAAATCTCAATTTTTTTGGGCTAGTCAAGCAGCCCACGGTGGTTCAGCCGGAGGTCAAAACTCAAATATGGGCACATTGTGTAACCTGTGATTGATTGACAGCCAATCGGTAGAGATGGCAAAAGGGTAAATACCCAAATGAGTAAATTGGAGAAAAATGGGTAAATACCCGGATATTTACCCAAAGGGTGGGTGAATAACTCAGTGAGAGGGGAGATCAGTATGTTTGCATGTATGTATTTATATATAAAAAAAATATTTATTGGACCAAAAAGTATTGGGCAGGCACTGTGGCCAATGGTAATCAACTATTACCACCCCTGTATGGTTGTAAGCCATGCAGAGACCGCAGAAAAGCATTGTCTGGAGGATGCATCAGACTAGGCCGAGCATACTTTAAACTGCCATTAAATTATAATTTAAGGAAGAGTGATTACATGGCAGTTGAGAAGTGCATGTGCAAAAAATTTTTGCATATGCAGCATTACATGGCATGCATTTAGGCGAGTGGTGTTAGAAATCGCGCCTAAACAGTGGGTATAAACTATGTCGAAGAACATTTGCCGAACAAATATACTTTGCTGCAAAAATTATTGAAAAAATAAAAAAATAAAGAAGTAAAAAATACATATGTACATATAAATGAATCTGTTTAAAACATTAAAAAACTGAGTAATTTTAAAAGACGTATTAACTGATATTGTTAGCAAATAATATAGAAAATATAAAATTTTGCAATAAAAATTAACAGCACAAGCAATGAGAAGTAAGTTTATCAGCAACTGCGCAAATATGGCAGAAAACAGCGTTAAAAACATGTTTTTATATTTACCCTCGAATTGGGTATTTATTTGGGTAAATACCCCGTTTTTACCCACGGAGGGTATTTACCCGGTAGAAATCCATCTATACCAATCGGCCATCTATATCCAAAAAATTTTTTTTATCTAATTTGAAATCGAATTTACCAACTTAGCTAAATATTTTTATCTTCCAACTAAATTTTTGGAAAAATCTGGGCTTCTGAAAACGCCGCTATGATGGCTCTTCCTCTTAACCTTGACTGACTTTGATAATTCGTTTCGATTCTCTGAACCACGAACGTTTATCAAAAGCAGTCTAAATAAAAGCGTTACTCATGCATTTAATGAAAATACCCCGGGGTTGTCCCAATACGGCTTTGCCTCTCTTTCTTCTTTCAAAATTCTTTCGCACTGTGTTCCAAGTGTAATAAATCGGAACATCTGCTTACATCATAGTTCCTGCAAAATAGTTTAGTTGGCATAGTCGAAAAAATGCTGTTAATGTTGTGTTTGGAGGACTTTCTGCTCTGTCTTGTATGTTTTATTCCGTAAAATACACACTTTTTACGTTTTCAAGATCGACAGCAAGATGAACGAAAGATGTATCCTTCATGTGGATTGGAATCCTAATATACAACACAATGCTTCATTGCTGTCAACTACTTTTTGAAGTTTTGTAAAATGGCAATTTGAAATTTGAACTAAATCGGCTCATAAATTCCTTTTTTTTATAGATATCTGTACTCAGCTCTCCCTATCGGGACAAGATACTTCCTTTCGCTAAATCAGACCGTAAATACGTGTTTTTTTTTGAGATATCTCGAGAACAGCGCCACTTATCGAAAAATCCTGCGATTTTGAGCTCAATCGGCTGGCTACTTTTTGAGTTTACCGGCCACAAACATTCGCAGAAAAACGGCTTCATTTTTATATATAAAATTAAGGTGGAATATACTGTCATAATTAAAAAAATTCTGACTTTAACCTATGACAATTTTCCATGTCTTTCTATTATAAATTCAATTTTCTCTTCGTAGTATTAAATTTACTTTAAGTTGTTGCAAATAAACTTTTTTTTAATATTAAATTTACTTTAAGTTGTTGCAAATAAATTCTTTTTTATGAGAGCGAATATTAATAAATCACTTAACTTTAAAAACGAAATTCAAATGTTTACGACAAACCCAAGAAAAAATACTTTCTTTTAAATATTTATTATAAACTTACATTCATGCTTTTATAACCAAGTTGCCGTTTCGAATATATTACGCTTTTTCTCGCGCGTTTAGAAACAAAAAACCAGCCCTTTGTAATCTTAATGTAAACTTTTAAAAAACCTACTTTAAGTTTATTTTGCTTGTTGGGTTCTATGTATGTATATATGTATGTATGTGTATTGACGTGATTTGAAGGTAACAGATTTTTCGCAGTTCTCAACAAAGATTTTGAAGGGGTGACAGCACACAATACATTCGGTCTCATCAATCATACATTAGTCAGTGTCTAGATGACATCTTACAGCGTCAATCTTACAGCGTCAATCTTACAGCGTCAATCTTCCAGTTAATCTAGCTTAATTGCTTTTTGATAAACTCGATCGGAACTGAAACAAACTAGCTTACAGCTAAGCCCTAGTTCAATTTATCAAAGACCTCTTTCAAATACTAGTAAAAGCAAACATTTGCACTTTTACACTCAAACAGATAAAATCTTGCATCGCAAGCAGCGCTTGGGCTTCTTGCGACATGTTACCCACGCAAAACCACCCCTCTCAACTCCCTCGAATGCGGTTTGCCATGCCATTTGTTGATGTCACCGAAACATGCGTAGACTGCTCATATGCTACCCCCACACTAGCATAGAGTACTCGTACATAAGTAGATACCTTTCTATGCACATACAAAAGTGACTTTTGTTTAGCAGTCAGTAAAATGATGAAAGTGCGTTTGAGAAATGATGTAGGCGTGTGCCAGCGCCATGCAATTTAAGACATTTTATTGCTTCTTGCTTCCGCAGCGTGGCAGTTAGTTAATGCCGCAGCGAGTGAGTCAATCATTCAACCAACAAAATAGTGTCGTGTGTCAATGATTTCCAAAATATATATATACATACGTAATACTCAAAAACATTCTGGAAGTGGAAAGCCAAAATGTATGAAACCAGTGGCTTCATATGCATGTGCAATGACATTTTACAGTCCATTGCAATTAATCATCTTGTCAAGCAGCTGGCATGGAAAATTCCACAGAAGCATATAACGGGAGAAAGTGAAAATACCAATCCCGCGAATATTTTAAAATTGTTTTAAAACGCAATATGTACTTGTCTTTTAAGGGTTGATTTTGCATTTTTTGGGTTTTTATGATCAAAGTTGCTCCAACAATTGACTGTACGAAATTTCTTCACACGAACGCTACCAGGTTTTACCATTATTCACAGTCAAACTGGTGATGGTTTAACTACTGAAGATGTCTTGTTTCCACACATAAAACTATCTTTATTGAGTGTGAGACAGTATAAACATGCTACCCCGGAGGCTAGTTATGGGCTCCATTTTTTTGTTTGACGAAGTCAGCTTAAACCCACAACTCATTTGTCTGGTAGTACTTTTTGGTGTCCTGAAAGCTATCAACTCGTCTTTAAATACACTGCAGTGATATGGCAGTCGTAAGCATTATTTAAGCGAACGTTTCTGCGAGTGTACATCACTCCCTACCATCAGCTTCAGCTTACAGCCGCCGGTGTATATGACAGTTGAGTTAAAGTAAGCTTCCAAAATTTTATCTTTTTCCTATAGAGAATCTGAGTCGTAAAGACTTTTTCCGAATTGGAGGTCGATGTCATGTAGTTTGAAAACTTGAATTGAGCAGTGTAGATGTGTAGAATTTCTCAGCGACCAAATATTGAGACCCTCAAATTTTTGTTTGACCGCCTTGCAAATTGCCTGTAGCTTTCCGTGAAGGTCCACACGATTTTGGGAGCCTTAGTTGGGGTGAAAGATATTATTTTTCAATTGTAGTGGATTTGTCTGAGGTCGTCCATCACATTGAGACGCGGAAGGGATGCGGAAGGTTCTATACATATTTGGCACATGGGAGTGGCACCGCTAACTTACGATAAAAAAAAAATTTTGAACATCCCAATTGCTTGAAATGACCATATCAATTAATTCCGTATAGGAAATAATGAAATTAACTATGATTTATGAGCATATTTCCTTTTTAATAATTTTCAGAAGATTTAATATAAACACAAGAAGATACATAATATGTATGCATGTACATTAGGGTAGTCCTTAAAATCAAATGAACGATTTGTCTTCATTCAAAGATATCACATATAAATTTTGGTCCCGATTGGAAACGTAGGGTAATCTGACTTTTGACCTCTGTGCGACACGCCGTTACCGTCTACAATCGGGACCAACATCAAGGAATCACCTAGCGGGGCGAGTGGTGGGAAGCACTTTATGTTATTTTTTTTAATTTAAAATCGCGGATATATATTTAGCGCTCTGGTTACTGGTCGGGACGATCAATAAAATCGACTTACGATGCACGAGATTTAACTTTATTTGTTTAACTTCCAAATGAAAAACGTGTGTTTTAGCTCGATGTGGAAATCTTATTATTCTTTTCTTTATTCTCCAAACCCCTAGCGAGATTCAAAAACAATCGACAATCGATAGTAATCGATTCAGCTGCGAACGCTTATACCGCGTCCACAGTTGCAAACGCCACAGTACTCCCTTTGTTTTTTTTTTTTTCTTTTTTTTTTGTGTTTTGGAGTATTTTTCATATGAAATAGAGTTGTGAAAAAAAAAAAATAAATATATCAAGTACAATAAGAGCTACTTCATTAAATTGTTAAGTTAAGGTTATCGCATACTAGTAGAGCTAATGTATGAACAATATAATATGCAATCATTACACTAACTTTTAAACTTGATTTTGTAAATGAAAAGGAAGAGAGAAAAAATATTTTATATGTTGAACCCGACTCTACGTTTTTGAGTCATGTTTGCTGCCTTGCTGGATGTAGATGAGTCTATATTGTCAACAGCGTTTTCTTCGTAGACTGGTTTTATTCTGTCCACCGAAATCGCAGTTGGCTTACGTCGGAAGTCTATGACGAAGTATTTATCGTGTCGACTTATTACACGAAATGGACCTTCGTATGGTGACGAGAAAGATGGACGAATCTGGTCGTTGCGCACTAGTACGTGAGA
>JAPVRG010273166.1:5942-17362 GCA_029783565.1 Rhagoletis cerasi
TATGTGTGGGTGACATGAACAAGTATGCTCATCGAGAAAAAATGTATATTTAAAAATACCACTTTCGGATTGCAGCTGCACACTCGAAACGCTTAGCAGCCAGCAATCAATTTCAAATAACTGCGGCATAGCTGGGCGACCACTTGTCCATCCCCGTCCCCCGCATGTGTGTGTGAGTGAGTACTAGTGTGCAGTAATGTAATAAATTTTCACTCGCCACACTCGGGATCGCTTGCTACACACACAGGTGCAAACGTACATACCTATCAACAACCGTCCGTCTCTTTAACTAACTAAAGATAACTGGCTCTGTGACTGCCTAACTCCGCATGCATATTAAAATGTCGAACGAATACCGTGTCATAGGTAAAGTAGATGAATTTGAGTGCAAGAAAAGAAGTGAGTGGCTGCCTCATACCTGCTACATACAGTTATGCCTAGTGATGAGCCATGGATAAATACCTAATCGGTAAATGCCCAGATATTTATGCAAGTGCTTGGGTATTTACCCGAATTGTGGATATAAATCATATATAAGAAAATTTAAAGTAAAGTAAGGGATATTTCATTCAAATAGAAAGCAAATAACTCATTTCCTAAGTATGAACTTGATTTTTAATGACAAATGAGATAGCACATGAATTTATTCCAGTGGAGTGCATGACTCCTGTTGGAGTTGAAGGGATGTCATCTTCAGTACCTTCTTGTGAACTATTTTCGAATTGAGTTGAATGCTGAAATTGATGAAATATTTTAGCAAAAAAAAATCCAGTTACATGATATATGTGCATTATACCGTATCACCTTACAAGCAAGCAAACAAAAGTTTGCGGTACACCCCTGATTCTTAAGTATTTTTGCAAGGCAAAGGGGTTGCCTTTTTACATATTTCGGTGACACCTAAATACGGAAATAAAAAAAATTTAAATGTTCTACTGGAATAAGCAAAACACTTACTTAGCAAAAGTTTAATAATTTTTGGTGGACTTTAATCTAATGACATTAGGGTGGTACGTTAGGGTGATAAGAGCCGAGATCTGGTGGGTAAGTACTAGAACGGCGTACTTGAGGTCAATTATTTTTGGAACGAAAAAATAGTGTCTTTGAGACCAATGCATCGATATATCATACTTTAAGATCCGACTTATGTGCCGAAGATATGAAGAGAAATGTAAAAAGGCGAAAAAAAACATCGAAATTGCCTTCGAATCGACATACTTCCTTAGCAAAAGTGCAATGATTTTTGGCGAGCCTTAATTTACTAACATTAAGGTGGCAATTTAGGATCGTAGAAACTCAGATCTGGTGGGTGAGTACTAGAACAGAGCACTTGAGGTCAATGAACTTTGGAACAAAAAAGAAATTGTCTTTCCGAGGCAAGCATATCTATATATCATACTTTCAGATCCGACTGTAAATGCCGAAGATATGACGAGAAATGAAAAAATTTGTCGAACTTACGATGCAAAAAACCGCTGCAGGGATGTGCAGCGAACATTTTTTCTGGTTCTTATGTACATGTGTGTGTTGTTTTTCCTGCTCTTTCTGTTGACAATAGCTTTATTTTTTTGAGTGAATGAGGCTGTGAGTGCTAAAAGATCGTTCCGTAGCATTGCGTGATGCAACAAATTTAGACAAGGAGCTCCTGAAAAAATGTTTGGCCCATTTACCATCTTTGGTCTTATAATTGGCAAAATTTGGCATTACATAAAAGTTCAGTGTCTGCGACATTGCTGGAACAAAATTTAATGGCAAAAGTATTGCTGATAATTGAATTTTAAAAATTTGCTGATACGAGGAATGCTCCTTCAGTTTCAAAATACATACTTCTGGCTATATTTTCCCCATATAAGTATGTACTATTTTGGACATAAATATTGCCTGGTCTACTTCATTATACATAAATAAGTTTCATAAGGATTAGAGTTTTTAGATGTAAAGTTACACAAATTTTATTTAAATGAGTATCTAGCCGAGTTTAGATAAATATTTACGCGGGTATGAAAGTAGGTATAAATGCCCAAAGTACCCAGCGTTGGGTAAATACCCAGGTGTGAACTCATCACTAGTCATACCCACTTTCGGCAGATGCATATGTATATTTGGAATGTTTCAGCTTTTAACAGCCAGTGTAGGCGTTTGTGCTGGCGTTGGTGTTGCGAAATCAATTCAAAGCTCACTGGCGCTTGGCAAAGTGCACTTTTCACATCCATTTGCCGCTCGAAATCAAATAATCCTTCGCTTTAACGAATACGCTTCTATGCTTTTCAAGTTACTCAAATTCTTGTTCTCACACCACTGTATCTGTGTGATATCATTTTTGTTGTTTTCATTCGTTTCGTCTCATTGCCTACTCCGCTCGTTGTGCATTTCATTTCGTCGTCCCGGTTTGTGGCGGCTTTGTCGCTGTTGTAGTCTATCCAAAAAGGCAATGATTTACTCTCAAGTACTTCCATCATCAAATCAAGAGCTGTCGCCAGTAAAAAGCTTTATAAAGCACACCACTCTTTTTTCCATAGTCACTTATGTGTGCATAGGTATTTTAGTTGCTGTTTTCTTGCCTCATTTTTTTTCCTGTGAAATTCATTTTATCACCTGCTTGCTGCTCAAGTTCAATGGGCGTGCAAGCGAGTGAAGTGGTGTGACCTGACTGGCCGCCGCTTTTGATTGACAGCGCAGTGCATTGAAGTGAAGGCTCATTTGAATAATTTTCTTAAATATGCAAGTACTTGTGAGTCAAGGACGCTTACATACACATACATAAATACATACGTAGAAGAGATTGAGTTTAAGTGTACGTTGAGCTGTTAATTCAGCGAGTTAAGTATTTCATTATCTGAATTTGCAATGAGCCAGTATAAGTGTAGGCACTGTCGGCACTTTGAGTGGCGCGAATGAGCTTTGTAGTGAAAGTGGCGCAAAAACTGTTTACAACTTTATGAGCCGCCATGAGATGCATAAAAACCGATTTAGAAAATATAGGGGATATCTTGATTGAAGGTGGCCTAAGGTTATTTTTTCTTTGCTCTTGATTATTCAAATGTTCAAGATAATTTCGACAAAATTTTTTGATCTTTCGCCTTTCTCGATATTTTTTCAAACTTGCATTCTAAATTCACGGAAAAAGTCATTCACGTATTATTACATTGGATATACAAATTTGTAGGGTAGTATTATTTTCTTTTCAGTGTTATTTGGTTTCAATTTGATTTTCTTGTTCTTACCTTTCCTCCACTCCATTGCTCCATATTTAACCAGGTTAAATTATCCAACTGTGTATCGTAATAACCCAATTTCTCATATCTTCCATTCGCCATTTGTTCGATTTGTGTTAAGGCAATACGATCGCCTTGCGAGCTGAAGGCAACGACACCCTGAAAGATGAGAAAAAATATTGGATTCATTAAGTTGCCGAATTATATAACTTATGCAAATAGTAAATAGGTATGTGCAGGATATGTATTATATAGGACCATAGTGTAAAATTTGATAGGAAAGTAAAAAAAATATATGCAGAACCTGGAGCAGCATTAAAAAATATTTGCTTAGTATATTTCGCCGATGATCATAGAAGCTAACGCAAATGCCCATCATCATACAGAGTGTCCCAGAGGTCGACGTCAAGCCGGATTGCAAATTTTTTTTTAAATGATTTCTATAGCTTTGTTCACTCTTAATCCCAACTTTCGAAAAATTATTTTATGACCCAGCATACCAAAATGTAACTCAGAGGTATACATCGTCGTAATTTTTCTTTACAGAAATCAAAATTGTCCATAATTTCAGAAACAATCTAGCAAATGTCATACCATTTTGGAGTCCTTATTAAATGCACCAACTTTCAAAGTTACTTGCCAAACTAGTGTAGTAAATTTTTTTTCAGTACAGTCAATCAAAATTGGCGAGGCATTAAATTTCAAATCTTGTGTGGGCAAAAAGTGTAATTTTCTTCCAAGCTGGATTTGACGACCAATTTACAGAAGCATTACTCGGAATGACATAATAAAAATAAAATTGATAAAAAGTAGAAATTTGTATTAACGGGAATCAAGAAATCATCACAAGGTGTAGATTTTTTCGTTTTTTTAACGCCTGTAATTTTAAAAATACAAGACATACATTTTTTTTTAATTTTTCTAATAAATATTATGACCTGGCCTGTCATCCGTTTCCAGCTTGACGTCGATTCGCATTTATTGTGTGCAATAATAGCAATATAGGCGACACCCCTACTTTTCTGAGATCTGCTAGAAGGCAGGTCCTCGACATAGCATTTGTAAATGAACAGGGGGCAGAACTTTTAAACGACTGGAGAGTCTCTAAAGACCACTCCTTTTCAGACCACATGTATGCGGTTTATAACCTATCAGAACCGATAGTAATCTCACCGCTTCTGTGGAACTTGAAGACATTGCATACGCCGACGATATTGTAATAGCTATCTCGGGCAAACACCTCTCCAACCTATGGCTATGGTGTTAAAGGCGAGGACTGGGAGTAAATCCCGAAAAATGATCTTCACTAGGAAGCACAAGACACCTGATCCCGAGCATATAACTCTAGAGAGGAAGACCCTTGCAGTAAAGTAAGAGACCACATAGCTAGCTCTCATACTAGATAGGAAACTAAATTGGGGGCACAAGCGCAAGGCAACGGTAGCACTATATTGCTGCAGTAGGACAACAGGAAAATACGGGGATGGAACCCAAAATAATACACTGGCTTTACACAGCGGTGGTGGACTACTCATTTCCGAACGCTGCTGCCACTATAGCGCTTACGACCCAACTACCCTTAACAGAAGAGTGGCAGTGAGACGCTGTAAGGAGTGGCAAATGGCTCAGAGCTCAAGGGTAGGGTTGGTGGAGGTATATACTCCGAACACCTAGGAATCTCTTTTAGCTTTCGTCTTCCGGGCCGCTGTAGCGCACTGATGACAATCGACAGGGCAACAAAACTGGTAAAGTGTGATATGATACCCCAAGCTGATATCTACATCTTCACTAACAGTCAGGCGGCAATAAAATTCGTCATGAAACAGTCGGCAACCTCCCTGGTAGCTATGAAATGTCGCTCATCTCTTAACGAGATAGCTGAGTAATTTCGCTTAAAGGTGATTTAGGTTCCGGCACACTGCGACTTAGAGGGGTATTGTAAGGCCGATGAGCTGGCGCGACTTGGCACCAAAATTCCTATTGAGGATATACATAAATTATGAAATACAAATACTCTTACAAACTGGCAAGCTACTTATTTACGAGAGGCTTACTAAAGTAGCGAGCGACAGATGGCATGACAAAATCACCTGCAAAACTGCCCGGCAATTATGACCAGTGCTCAGCGCTAAACAAACTGGATTTATACGGAGCCTGAATAAGCAATTTGTTTCTGTCATAAGAGGACAGTGTCTAATGTGCTTACCACGCTTTCTGTAGAAATTGTCAAGATTCCGAAGAGGAGGAAACGATTCTGTACCTGCTGTGTCAGCGCTCTGCTCTATCCAGTCAAAGACTCTCCACAGTAGGTAGACAATTCTTCGATAACTTGGAGGACCTTAGATGCGTGGAAATCAGGGATCTTCTATATTTTGTGCGAAGTACACATGGTTTTGGGAGGGATTGTGAATTGCTGACCTAACACGCGGCATTACAATAAGCGCTGAGCCAAAGTGTGTCTTATAGATGACCGAGACTACCTAACCTATTTCGCCGCTAGCCATCTGAATACAACGGTAATCATCAGATCATCATAAGATCGGCTGATTGGCACTCACACCTTCCACCGTGTTGAAAAACTCCGCATGGACTGGGATCCGCCGGTGGCTTGTTCCTTTAAATAAAAATGTGTGGCATTTGAGAAGTGCATATATGTTGGCATATGAGTTGCCTACTTTTAGGCACTAGTCGCTATTTAATGCCCAAACAGCTTCCCTAACGTTTTGAGTAAATACTCGTACTTTTTTGAAGTTTTACCTTGCAAAAGTGTGATGACAAAAAGATAGAAAATTTTTCTTGATTTAAATGAGACTCAATTTTATTTAGATGCATTTTATATTAATGCGATTTTATGCTGCTACCCATGAAAACAATTATTTATTCCCGTTAAATGTGCAAGAGAAATTGTGTGACCTAGTTGAGTGCGCGCGCTAGTTCGCCTAAAAGCATGCAATAAATTCCCACGTCACCCATTGTGTGCGCATAAACATTAAGCGAATTGATGCGAATGCGCGCAACACCAACAACACCTTTACACAACAACTTCCTGCATTTGCGTTTTTTTCAACACCCAATTTTTGTTTATTTATATTACTCAACTTTTGTTGTAGGTGCGAAAATTCATTGCCGCCATTAACTTAAACTTCTTTTTTTTTGTTTGAATATTTAACTTTTTTCTCCTTCGGTTTGTGTTGCCATTTCCCAAGCGCATCTCATAAAAGCGTAATACCGTAAGTGAATGAGGGGCGAAAAATGGCAGCAGCAAAAAACCACTTTTCCATTTAATGTTTGCCTTGTTCATATAAAATTAATGACCACATTTTTTTCCTTGTATTTGCGGCTGGTGCAGTGAGATGTGGCTTCGTTTTTGATTTTGTTGTTTTGGTACGTTGCTATTGCAACGGGAATGCAACCACTTACAAGCGTGAGTCCGTGAGTGAAAATGAAGGAATGCGTTTAGAATACCCAGAGAACCAAAAGGAACGATGCTGAATTTCTTAACATTATTTTTTGAAATACGCAAACTGAAAACCAAATATTTCCAGTGGCTTTGTTGAATCGTAACTTCTTTTCTAGCCAATATATAATTCTGAAAATTTTAAATATTCCTGTAAAGCGATGCCAAGTAATGCTGGTTTACGAAGTTGGTGTGTGAAGCTCTGTGGTACCCCATAAAGTAAACGCTGCAGAATTCTCTACGCATTTCCGCATTTCCGCATTTCCGCATTTTAAGCCGACACAGCAGCGACAGTATCAGCTCTAACTAGCAAACCAACAATATCCTGTAACCGCTGGCAACAGCAACCAACTAGCGGTAGCTACTAACTACAACAGCGAGGACATCCAGGCATGCCTGTGATGCTGCCACTGTGAATTGACAGAGTTGGCCCCCTTGGGTGCTCTAATAAAATAGTAAAATAAGTATGTAGTAGCGGAGGCAAAGGAAAAAAACGTTGACATGTGCCGGGCAGCAATCAGCTCCCGCAGGAATGTTGGATGTTGTGCAAATGCGTTACTATGTTAAGCAGCTCAAATTACAGATACCGCTTTTTGCAAATATTGTTGGCAATGTAGCACATACATGCATATGCAGCTAGAGTGGCAGCGTCGGCCTGCATGGCGTGCGCGTGTGCAATTCACGGAGGCGCAAAAAATGTTCTCACTTGTGTATTTACGCATTGTTGAAGGTTGACTGCTGCAGAGAAGCCAGCATGCAAAATGCGAGTTCATACAAATGTGCATATGAATTTGATGAAACTCATTTTTTCTTCTTAATAGCTGCAGTAACTTTTTGTTTAAAGAGCGCAAAGGACTTGCAGCAGTTTGCTGTGGCGCCACTGCAATGCCATGTATGCATATAACTATTCATGTTGCGACTGATGCACGATACCCATACGGGATGCTGATGCAAGCATTTTTCTTGCTTTTAACTGTAGTGGTTGGTTGGTTAGGAAAAGTTTGTTTGAGCAAAAAGTGCAGAAAAAAAGGGAAATGCAAAAAACTGCAGCACTGATACTTCAGCTATGCGATGAATTTTTGCTCCAGCTTGGCTGTACTCGTATCCAAAATGTTAAATAAAAAATTGTGCGAAATTTAATAATATTAAAACATTAGATAGTCTTTATTCAAAATATAATATGACACTGTATAGATAGAAATACATATGTACATGCAGGGGAGCGATTTGACTTGGCTTCACTCGTAGGCTCGTGGCTGATCTTAGCTGAAATGTCACATAGACCATTAGCTGCACACTACTATTACCATGAAAGTGGAGACCTAGAAGAAGCATAGCCATTAGTACATTGTAGAGAAAGAAATTCTCTACATATTTGCAGTGGGAAGTGCAACGCTGCGACTTATCACTTTCGCGTTATCAATTGTTATTATTTTCTATTAGGTTTCAGCAAACGCGTGGGTAGTAGTACATGGCGTATGAGTAACATTATTTTCTGCTCATATAAATTGAAAAAAGAAAATCATCATCAACTGATTACGGGAAAGTGATATATATCAGCGTAGTACTTCCCAATGCAATTTCGTAGAGAAATTTTTCCTCTACAATGTAGTATTTTTTTTTTTTTTTTGACTAATGCATTTGATTTGACGCAGTCAGGCTTCTTGACGTTGAGTTGGACAAAACTTTAGTTTTTCATTAATTTAAATAATATTCCGGTCAGGCTCGATGGTACTTCTTGGATATGTTATTTAGGACATTTTTATGTATCCATTAGTATTTTTTTCTAGTATTTTTTTGAAGGCTAATTCTCTTGTATTATTTTAGGAACAAGTACAGAATAAATACTGAAAAAAACGAAAAAGTGGGCGTGCTGCGCTCTTTTTTTTAATTTTAATGGTATACAATTTGTTGGTGCAAACTCATATTTTCGGTGCTATGGAGGGGCGAAAGGGAATTTTCGAAAATTTAAAAAGCATATATTTCAAAAAATTCTGAACCGAATTTCAAAAAGTGGTATCGTTGGAAATGTAAATAAAAACCTTCTTTTTGATGTGCACATTTATAAATTTAATAGAAAATACATTATATTTTTTGATAAAAAATGTGTTTTACTAAAGAAAAATGTGTGAAAAACCATACAAATCTAATCATTTTTATAAAACACTAGCTGACCCGGCAGACGTTGTTCTGCCTAAAATTTACTTCTTATAAAGCCTAAAGAAAAAATCCTTGATTAGCGTAATATTCACCATTATCATAGAATCCATCTTAATGACTACGAATACGAAAAAATTTTAAATTCCCTGTATAAAAACTTTACGAATTCGATTTATGTGATGGAAATTTCGTAACTTCTACGAAAATCGAACCTACGATTAATCGTGTGATACTTATTATTTCATTTATATTTACACAGTTGATAATAGAATTAATTTCTCTAGTTAACAAAATCATGATCGCTTCAACGCCTGATTATAAACAATGTTTTTTGACTTGCCAAATTTAGGGCCGTTTGCACCACGTCTAGTTAGCGCTAACTGGAAGTATATCCTTCAGTTAAGTGCATGGACTGCTTTATCGATCACATGTTATTGGATGGGTGTCGATAACGTCGATAAAGAAGTGTAGCTGGGAGTTAGAATTAACTGGACTTGGTGCAAACGGTCCTTAAATGATGATATGGGAACGGTATAACCAAGGCTTGCTATGTTCATTTGAATTTTTGTTAAATTCGTACTCTCGTGACAATCAAATCATGTTGAGTGCTGTTAATGAAAAATCATTCCGGATGTGAAAATAGTAGTACATAACACTTGTACGTTGGTTTTCAATTTACGTTTAGCTTCACCCTAAAAAATATAAATGTTGGGTATAGCGTTTTCAAATAAAAGGTGAAGTGAAACATTTAATTTCAAATATGATACCAAAGAATTCGAATTTATAAAATATAAGGCAACGTACTTGTAGCGACCATGACTATTACTACGAAATGTATGCACCGACACTCGTAGAAAATCCGTACTTGTATCAATGAAATTCCATTATAGCAAGTGATTTCAATGATTGTAAATTTTTTTACATATATTATTATTTTTGTGTTTTATTTAAAATTTATTCTTATACTTTTTTTCCGATTTATAAAAAAGAATGTGTGTTATTGCAGACATCTGGCAAAACCATTAAAATTTTTTTTCTCAAACCTACTATAAGAAGAACCAAACAAAATAAAAGTAAAAGGAATTTGTTCCGTTGATTCGTTCGTGAGTGATGCGATCACAAACACTTTTAAACTAATTTTTATATTTAAAGTTTTTTTTGTATGGTGGCAACCCTTCCCAAATTTTTTTTGTATTAAATTTTTGCAAACATTCTCAGTGAAAATAACTGCAAGCTTATTTGAATAAAATTTTTTTTTTGATACTTCAGATATCTGGCAACACCATTTTTCCATTTATTCCTTACATTCCTTCTACAGAAAGAAGGCACAAAATGAAATATAAACGAAACAAATCCGTTGAGCGGTTCTTGGGTTATGCGATAACACACGAACAGCAACCCATTTTTGTACATACATTTTTTTTCGAATGATGGCAACCCTATCCATATTTTTGTCTGAATAAATTTTTTTTATAAATTCTCAGTAAAACAGCATTATTACGGCTTATTTATAATTCATTTGTTTTCTGATATTGCAAATATCTGGCAACGTTATTTTCCTAATTTTCTCCTTACAAACCTTCTACAAACAGAAAGGCACAAAATGAAATATAAACGAAACAAATCCGTTGAGCGGTCCTTGGGTTATGCGATAACACACGAACAGCAATTCATTTTTATATATAAACTTACATTATTTTTAAAAGGTAAACCTTTAATTATTTTATACATAATTCCAAATCTATGATATAAAATCCCCTCTACCAAAAAACTTAAATTGGGTAACGCCGCTTCGATTTTTTCGCAGATGGACAGTTGTCAAAAATCTGATTTTTAATCAAAAAGTTGTTTATTGAAACCACCTTCTTTTTTGTATTATGGTATGAACCACTTTCCATTCGAAATCGCTTTATTACTTGGTATTTGCTTTTATCATTATTATTTTTTTGTTCTGAGGAGTTTTTTTCAACTTCAGCCTATAAGGGCTTATTCGCCGAAATTTCATCATATTCAAGGCTTTAAGTAAATTTCTAAATAGGATCGAGGATTTATTTTTTGATAAGCAGAACGCGTTAGTTTCGAGTGAGATCTCTAATAACAGTCCGTCCAACATAAACTTTTCGTCTTTGTATATTATACCAGCCAGCTCTGCTTGTTTTTGAATCCTACATTTGGCTGAAATCCTAAAATAGTCCTAGTTCATAAGGCATTCTGCTCTAAAGGTGAACCGCTCATGCGATCTGAAAAGAAAAATCACTGACTGACCAACAGTGGATGAGAGTGAGCTTTTACAGCCATATTAGTATTTGCTTAGCACCAGGGAGGAGGCACAAAAGTAGTACGTGTACATAAAGGACTTTACTATTAAGCACTATTTCTACTTTTAACTGGAATTTTTTGGTTATCGAACCTAAAATTGGTGTCTTTCTAGTGCATTCATAGATCAATTGGCTAGATTTGACACAAACTACCTCAAATCACCATTAGAACTAAGCTGCGTATTGACAAGAAGATTTTCTAGCTGGCAATTCTCAGCTGAAGAGCATTTCGGTCTCCTCTCTTCGTCCTTACTTTGGCCGTGAAAAAAT
>JAPVRG010273166.1:17382-33763 GCA_029783565.1 Rhagoletis cerasi
GAAATCGGCTTAGCCGTTCCCGAGATAGTGGTCGATATCTGAAGGAATAAATAAAATGCGGTCAGGTGGCAACCCTAGGTGGCAACCCTATTCGAAAATACTTTGGTTGGTATACGGCCTAAAATACCTTTCATTTGATACCCATATTGCCATACATTGCTTAATATTAAAAAAAATTGATATAGGTGGCAACCCTGTGAACCACCCCAAGTGGCAACACTAAAGTAGAAAATCTTAAAACAAAGCATACTACCCATATACCAAATTTCATCCAAATCGGTTAAGTCGTTCCAGAGATAGTAGTGGATATACAAATATACAAATATACAAATATACAAGAATAACTCGTTTAAAGTTATAAGATTTTTTTTTGATTCTGAGGAGTTTTTTTTCAACTTCAGCCTTTAAGGGATTATTCGCTGAAATTTCATTATATTCAAGGCTTTAAGTAAATTTCTAAATAGGATCGAGGATTTATTTTTTGATAACCAGAACGCGTTAGTCTCGAGTGAGATCTCTAAGAACAGCGTAACCTAACGTAACATAAACTTTTTGTCTTTATATTTTATACCAGTCAGCTCTACTCGTTTTTGAAACTCGCATTCATGAGATCTGAAAAGAAAAATCACTGCCTGATCAACAGCGGATGAGAGCGAGCTTTTTAGTATTTTCTTAGTACCTGGGAGGAGGCACAAAAGTAGTACGTGTACATAGAGGACTTTACTATTAAGCACTATTTCTACTTTTAACTGGAATTTTTTGGTTATCCATTCGAAAATCGGTGTCGCTCCCGTGCATTCATAGATCAATTGGCTAGATTTGGCACTAAATACCTCAAATCACCATTAGAACTAAGTTGCGTATTGACAAGAAGATTTTCTAGCTGACAATTCTCAGCTGAAGTGCATTTCGGTCTCCTCTCTTCGTCTTTACTTTGGCCGTGAAAAAATTGTATCAACTTTCTTTCACCTTTTGCACATAAATTACCTTCAAATAACAACTAAGTTTCCCTGTAATACCAACGCCAATTTGGCTATGCTTTTCATAAGAAACGAAATTTCCAAAACCATCTGACATTCAACCGATAAGCGCCGCAAAAGTTTTTCGGTAAACCACAAAAGTCGAGACTTTGCGCTGTCAAAGTTCTTGCAACAACTGACTGTTAGGCGCTATCTGTATAAGTGTAATAATAAATTAACATTGCGCAAGACGTAAATCGAAAAAAAGTGAAGCACTCAATGAAGTTGTTAGTGTTTTTGTTGTGAAGTAAACAAAGTTTTATAAAAGTTAAAATACACAAAATATCAGTCGCTAAATTGCGCACTTATTGTGCAAAAGGTGGGAGTGTGGCAAATTGACATTTGATTGTTTTTCTTAAATGTATGTATGTACATTAGGGTGGTTAAAAAAAAAAAGTAAAATCAGAATTGTAATGCTCTCATCCCTTGGATTGTTCTATATCGAACAATTTATACCCGTTTTTTAAATAAGAAAATGTTTATAGGTCGCTCAACACGCTCAAAATTTTTCGCAGAAATGGTATAGAATCCTTGAAAATCCTTATTTTCAATCGGAAAACTCTGTTTCTCTTCAGGGGACTTCAAAGAATAATACCCAAATGTTTATTTAACCATTTTTAATAGTACGATTTTTTATGGGTCCCTTTGTTTAATTTTTGGGGTGTTTTGGCGGTGAGAGCATCAAAATTCAGACCTTACTTTTTTCACTTGTGTTTTTAAACCACCCCAATACAGTACATACATACTTGTACAAAATACATATTTAAACAGCTACATAAATAGGAGAGGAGTGAGAAGTAAAGGAGGTTAAAATATTAGATACAATATCATACGAATTGGCCATTAAAATAGGTGGGGTTGCTAACCGCCCGCCTTTGGAATTTAAATGCTGCGATTACAATTTTTTTCTCTCTCTTTAATGACGCTCATTAATTGTGATCTTTATCGCTGAAATTTACAATACTCTTTCTCTTTGTTTTCGCTTACATCTTCCTTTAATTGATATTTTTACTATTTGTATTTCTCCTCTCCCTCTCCGCGTATAAATTGCCCAGAAAGCAAAACTTTTTATTTCATTAGGCACCTAATGAGCTGCGAAGCATAATTATGTTTTTTGAATATAGTAATAATGTAACCCTTTGTGTGGTTTAATTATCGATTTGTAGGCTGAGATGAGTTGTAGAGTTAAAGTTAAGTGAAAAGTTATTACATTGCTAAACAAAATAGAAAATGTTTGGATATTATGAAAACCTTTTGATTAGTTAGAGTCCATTGAATTTATTGAACTTAGTGTTTTTGTCCGAGAGAAAATTGTAAAATATATATTTTCTACCATCTTCGCTCGCATTTGCACACACAATCTTTTTGGTTTCTATGTTTTCCTTTTCAACCTCTTCTGGCCTGCATTTATGTAATTAAAATTTATGGGTAAATATTTACAGAATCCCCATGCATACATTCCCTTCAATATTAAATAAATACATACATACATACATATGTGTACATTGCCGTCCAAGAAATTCTTCCTTAGTTTTGAAATTAATTTATAGTTTAGTAAATTTCCATACCAAAAGCCCAGCTTACAAAGTTAGAAGTTGTGGGTCGTTATATGAATGCAAACATAAGTTCGAGTATGTACAAACGTTATAAGGGTAAGTGTGCACTTTGATGTGGCAAATAGCATAGTTTTGGTACATTTGCGAATTTCACGACGAGTAAATATGAGAAAGTATAAGCTGCTGGTATTTTCATATTCTTTTACATTTGAGAAGCGTATGTAGATACATAGTGTTTATGTGCATTTGGTTGTGCAAATTTTGGAAACTCCTTTATGTGACTTCTGTAATTTTCGGCAAATTTCCTTAATTGCAATCAGTCGTAAATGGCCTTTCATTTGCAACTTCATTTTGCATTTATTTGCAGTCATGTGTAAGTATGCATACTTCCATTTTACAAAAAACTTAGAAAAAAAGTGAGAAGTTGTAATTTAATTGCTTCTGGTAGAAGATGGAACTGTTTAAAGATATCACAAAACTTACCTTCAATGAAAAGCCGCTAATATATTTGTTGTATTTGCTTAAATTTTCTTCCCGAGAAATACCGTGTCGGTCGCTGTGGGATTTCTGTTTAAGACTGTTCGTAGTCTTATTTATTATAATCGTTAGATCCAAATAGTTAACTTTTCTTTCTCTTCCTTATCTATTGAATAACTCAGTGAGAGGAGAGACCAGTGTATTTGCATGTATGTATGAAAAAAAAAATCATATTCAAGCAAAAAATGGTGGCAATGGTAATCATCAATTACCACCTTTGCATTGTTGAAAGCCAAGCAAAAGCAGAGTCCGCAAAAAACCCCAGAAGCATTGTCCGGATAATGCATCAGTTGTATTACATGGCAGTTGAGAAGTGCATGTGCAACATTTTTATAAATATAATAAAAGAAATTTTTGCACATGCAGCATTACATAGCATGCATTTAGGCGCTTTTTGATAGCAATCGCGCCTAAACGATCATCGTTAAATATATATTTTTGTGTGGTTTATTGATAGAGCCCGATATCTGTTCCTCATTGTCTCCTCTTATTAGAAATATAATGTCATGGACATATCTAGCGTAGCACCTTACTCCTAAATTGGTTGTGAGATGCTTCATATATCGTTCCTCTAAGTTTTGCACGAACACCCTCATGAGTATATCTATATATGTATATGTATATGTTTTGTTATTAAATTTGAAACAATTTTGGTTTACCATGGTCTTCAAAGTATTGGCAATTTTTTTTTTGCCAATTTTTTTCCGTTTTTCCGAGCAATATTTTTAATAAAATATCCATTGTCTCTGCTGTTGGCATCGGCGGGTAAATATTGTTTATGTCAAATGATACCAATTTAGTATTATTAGTGATATCTAATTATTTCGCCTTATCTATCAGCACTGCTGTGTTTGTAACGGTTTATTTATTAGGTAACTGTAGGTTATCTTTCGGTACGGTCCTCAGGCGCTTATAAAGTTTGTTGAGCTAGAAGGATGGAACTTTAAACTTAGCCAAATGCCATTTTGATTTTTATGAAGAATCTAAGCTTTTGAGTATAATTTATTCAGCAGAAAACGGAGACATCCAAAAATCATAGAAAATAGTAGTTCTTATATTGGAAAATGCATTGGATGTTGAGAAAAATTTGTGCTCCTCAAAAAAAATAAACTGTAACAATTTGAAATTTGTTACTCGTGATTTTCAGTAAAGTAATATTTTAAGTTCTTTTCTATTTTGCACTTTCAGCAATTACTTAACGGTTTTTATTTTTTTAATTAGATATTACTTACACATAAAATAATACAATCGGACTTTATACAGGTGTGTGTCTTTAGAAATAAAATAAATATAGCAAATACTGTCTGGATATCTATTTGTGTGAATGGCTTCGCATTTTTTTAATGGCACACCGACAGACTATAATATATCAGGTAATAATCATTCGTGATTGGTAGATAACATTTTTAATCTAATTATTTAAAAACGCTAAATACATAAAACAATTTTTGTCTTAAATACGCCCAAGAATGTATGTGTATACCTAAAGGATTTTCGATTTTTGCGATGTGAGGTTAAAAAATTTCTAAATATTTACTCAAAAATGATATTTACAATGAATTTTAAGCGTGGATTAGGTAGCTAGGTAGGAGTGGCTGCCGCCTTAGTGACACGCTCAGGCCGTAGATAAAAGGCCCGTTGTGATACCACAGTTTGACACCGTTCAATTATCCTCCCTGTTGAACCACTTCGCGTCGCTGATGAATCTCATCAGGCATCTTGCGTCGATATCTGAAATCTCTCTAAGGTCGGCCAGGAACGGTGAACCCAGATATCGCAGCCTGCTTCTACATACTACAGGGCATTTACACAGGAGGTGTAGCACTGTTTCCTCCTTTTCGTAGTTCCTACAGCTTCTGCAACATCTTCGGAAAGGCACATCAAGCCTTTCTGCGTGCTTACCTATTCGACAGTGCCGAGTTAGAGCCCCCCCCCACACCAGATATAGCCTCTTTTCTAAGAGAGTATACTCCTCGTGACCGTTTTGGATCCCATTTAGGCTACGTCTGCCTGGAAATTCGACAAGTCGTGCTTTGACTCCATCTTTCTTCAGCTTTTTTGTATAAAAATTCACTAAGTAGCAGCCTGCAAGTGGCAAAAGGCATACCAATGCGTTCTTTACCAGGAAAAATCTACTTGGTCTTGCCTTGCCTTGCAAGTTCATCTGCCATGCAGTTTGCCTCTATGCCCCTATGACCAGGGACCCAAGTGAGGTGAAGTCTGCACTGCTTGGCCATCTCTTGCAAAGATAGGTGGCAGTCCAGCGCAATTTTTGAATAAAACGTGAAAGAGTTCAGAGCTTTAAATGCAGTCTGGTTATCGCTGAAAATGAGGATGTCTCTTCCCATTATGAAACTTCAGCCTGGAATACGCTGCAGTAGTCTGGCAACCTAAAAGAGATTTGCATGGGAGGGTTTCATGAGAAAACGCCTCCTCCTACCTTTCCGTCGAGTTTCGAGCCATCTGTATAGATGTCTGTACTATTGTGTGGAGTGTTAAACTCTTCTTTCCACTCCTCCCTGCTTGAGATTCTTGTGCTAAAGGTGCTTTTCGGAACCGATAACGAAGTGCAACGGTCTGTGCTGTTCGGAATGAAGCAACACTTTTTCAATATACAAGAGTGCCCTGGGTATCAGGTTGCTATTGGGATGTCTCTCTTAACCGAAGAGCAGCGAGCGCTGCCATCTGCTGTCCTGTCAAATCCAGGGGCAGAAAATCTAAAATAGTGTTCAGAGCATCATTTGGCGTGGTTCTGAGCGCTCCGCTTATGCAGATAATACTGGTTCTGAGTAGCCTGAGGTTGACTCCTTTATCTAATGCAGGCCACCATACGATCACTCCATACATGAGGATTGGTCTAACGACTGCTATAAATATCCAACGACAAATCCGGGACCAAGGCCCCATCTCTTGCCTATGGCTCTTTTGCAAGTATAGAGGGCTACATAAGCCTTCTCATAACGCTGAACTATATTTTCTTTCCAGTTCAACTTCTTATCTAAAATAATGCCTAGAAATCTGGCTTTTGTAGCAAGACTAACCGGACGCTGTTTAGTTCCGGTGGAGTAACCGAAGGCATTTTATGCCTTCTCGTAAAGAGCATGAGCTCAATTCTGCTTGAGCTGACGCTTAGGTCACAGCGGGTAGACCATCTACATACATCCCGAAGCACTTGCTGCCTCAGCTCACATAGCGTAGGCGTGGACTAGTTTTTCAAAATTTTTTTTTTGAGAAATCGGGCCAACTTTTGCCAAATATGTGTATCTCGAAAACCACTCCACCTCTGACCACTGACCTCCCCAATCACCGCCTTGTATATTTTTGAAGGCGGAGAAACCCACGCCTTTCGTCTGTATATGGGTTCAGATACTCTCATCTCCGCGCGGTATCGTGTACTTTCATAAATTTTTCGTCTTCGTACTCTTTGTTATATTAAAGCGGAGGTTAGTGTTTTGGATGAGAGTTAGTTTTTGTGCGAAAACTGCATATCTATAACTATTTATACATAGTAATCTCTTTTCAAAACTCCCCTATAACTCTCACATCATTCAAAACTCTTATCTTTGCGACTAAACTCAATCGTCTTTTATTCAATCCAACATACCTTAACTGTACATTCATCCAGGTACTCGAACTTTTGATTGATTTTTTTTTATCGAGAAAGTGTCTTAAGGCAACTTTGCTCAAATACGATTTATCTACAAAACTACATGCAAGTAAGTAAAAGCAAACAATGCCTGTGGAGCTACTAGCAGCAAGCAAATGAAAACGTTTGCAATGAAAATAACCATAAAAGTGTAGACTGTGACATCTGTATATAACTGTATGTATGTATATAAAAAAATACACCTGGTCCTTTACATCTCGCACCTGCATTGACTAAAGTATCCAAACAACGTCGAATGTTGCCCGCAAGCTGAATTGATTTATTTTCACTTGGCGCAGCGGCACACTTCTCATATCCCACATCCCCTAAGACACACTCAAACACAAACACACTTACCGATATGCCAAGGAACTGTGTAGAATTCATGGCTGCATAAATTTCATCGGCAATTTCCTTGTCCGTATAGGTGAAATCGCGTAACGATTTCTGTCGCTGCTTCAGGCGTTCCATTGTCTTATTGAATGCCAATGCCACACTCCAGACAGCGTCGTAGGCCAACGGCGCCTCCTGATAGCCCTCCGGATAGCGATCGTGATTGATGTCGTAACCTTCTTCGGTGAGTGCATGATTCAGTCGTTGCCTGCGCAGAGTGAGAAATTGTTAAAAAAAAATTTTTAGAAAACTAAAGATTAAAATTTTGAGTTTCTAGTAATTTCGTGGTAGAAATAAACAAAAAAAAGTTGCACAACCAAAGTACTTTAAAATCTCATTCTATTTCTGCTACTTCGTGTGTATTTAACTTTGTGCGCCATTGTCAATCGGCGTAAACTTACCGAAACTCTTCAGCTGTCATGCCGGAAATTGTCGTTTGATTGTTCTGATTCCACATAAGCGCTTCCGTTGTAAGATGTCCTTCGGCGGCGATGCGCATTTGCTCCTTGGTGCATGTAATGCCCTCATTTTCCAAGTTCACTTCGTACCAATTATCCTCGTACCAGCCTGAAAGTAGGCAAACCCAGAAAAAGGTACGCATAAGTAAATGATTTTGAATGTTGTACATCCATATACATATCAGGGATGGGCGTAATCAGGAAAACGAATAATTGAATGAAAAAAATAAGATTAAATTTTCATTCATCATTCAAAAAGTATTGAATGACGAATAAATTTTTATTCTTCATTCAAGAAATATCAAATAAATTTTTATTCTTCATTCAAGAAATATCAAATAAGGAATAAATTTTTATTCATCATGAAGAATTATGAAGAATAAAATTTTATTGATGAAGAATATATTTTTATTGACCAAGTCGGTACCAGTTTCGAAACCAGTATGGGGGACGGATCCGGAAGCAGTTTATGACCAGTTCCGGAAGCAGTTGGGACCAGCTCGGGCCCAGTCTGGGCCTAGATCCGTAACCAGTTTGGGACCAGTTTGGGCCCAGTTCGGGACCAGTTCCGTATCAGTTTCGTACCAGTTCCGGAAACAGTTTGGGAACAATTCCGGAGCCAGCTGATTGAGCAAAAATTTATTCTTCATTCGAAAATACTTGAATGATGAATAAAAATGTATTCGTTATTTGATATTTCTTGAATGAAGAATAAAAATTTATTTGTCATTCAAACATAGAAAAATTATGAATAAAATTTAGTTTTTTATTTGAATAATTTATTCAAAAACGCCCATTCCTGATACATATACTAGTATATAGGTATGCATATGCAAGTGTCCTGCAGGCAAAAGTACCGGTACTTGACACCTACCGGTCGCAAAGAGAACATACCGATCGGCATCTTTAACACGTGGTTGTAATTGGGGGTGACCGATTGCTTTTTTCGGCCGAGTCTGCGATCGTTGAATGTAAACAAAAATGAATTACCACCCGCTGCATCACCAGAAGTGGGTCTAAATGGCCACCGTTTTGGTAAGTACAAAAGCGCTTAAATAGAAGTAGCTTTAAGTTGTAATACTAAATTGATGCGCTTAAATGTTGAGCCAAACGTGCCAATATATATGTTCGCGTAGATATTGGCAGGAGAATTGAGTTTGGCGCGAAAAGTACACACTTTGCTATTTCATAAGTCATGAGTTTCGCGTGTGAAGTCAGCGGAGTAGCGGCGATGAAGCAGCAGCTTTGTAATGCTGCATAGTGGCGAAGGAAGGTAATGTTGGTTGTTTGGTTGGATGGCTTGATGGTGGGGGAGCAGAAAGTCAGCAAGCGACGTAGCGGAAGAGCAATACACGGAAACTTTGTGCAGTTCGCTGTTAGATGTGTGCAAGCGGTTTATCTGTGCGCCTGCGTGTGCGTGTGTGTGTGTTTGCGCGTCCTCTTGTGTGCATGCTTGCGCAAGCATGAGATGAATCTTTTGTTATTTAATTCGAAATTCGAGCAACGATTCAATGCGGTAATATGCATATTCCGCCAAATCATTGCATACATTAAGGCGTACATACTTCAATGTGTGCTGGGCTGAAGAAATGCAGGCTTTATATACATATATACATATGCACATGTACATACATGTTTGTGTGGTTAGCAGCGGTAGCTTTAAAATGCTTAATGTGGTTTTTCTGCTCTTCTAATTTTGTTCAAATTGATTTGTGGATTTGTTACTTTTTATCGTAGACAATTGAAATCTCATATTCAGCAGTTAAAAATTATGACATCACAATCACGCTTTTAGAATTCTTTACGCAATAATCGAGAGTACTGGAAGTGTTCTGGAATGCCAGTTTGAGATTTGTGTAAAATAAACTTATAGTTTAACAAGTAAAGAAATCTAAGTACGGCGAAACCGGACATTAAATACCCGGCGCACGTATTAAACACCGTGTTTTTCACGATTCTGAAACCTACCGTTACGTAGGTGTTATGGGTATTTTTTTTTTTGTCCAATTTCAAACATTTTCGATAATATGCTCAGTTAAGACTTAAAGAAATAATTTAGCTTCGGTACATATCGATAAAGCGGTTATAGAGATAAACTTAAGTAGTCAAAAGTGGGCGGTGTCACGCCTATTTTCCTCAAATCCATAAAGATCTTATTTCTTGTTAAGAGATTGTTGTGAGTACCAACTTTGAGTAAATTACCGTTTCTAAATTTCGATATGAAAAGTGGGCGTAATTTTAGCCCGATTTCAAACACTTTCAACATCTTGCGTTTCTGTGTCAAGTACATTAATCATACCGAGTTTGGTAGAAATTGATAAAACGGTTACCGAGATACACATATTTAATCATAAGCGGGCGGTGCCACGCCCATTTTCTAAAAATTAATTATAATCGTACTTCCTGCTAAAGAATTATTGCAAACGTAGATATTGAGTAAATTAGCTTCAGTAGTTACCGATTTATCATAGATTTTCTTTTTCTGTAAATTACCGTTATATGGAAAGTGGGCGTGGTTATTGTCCGATTTCAAAAATTTTTAGCCCTTGACTATGTTGAACAAGATTAATACTTGTGTCAAGTTTGGCAGAAATTGCTAAAGCGGTTACCGAGATATACATGTAAATCCATAAGTGGGCGTGGCTACGCCCCTTTTTCAAAAATTTATAATATTCTTACTACTCGTTCACATATCATTGCTAGTATCAATTTTGAGTCAATAAGCTTCAGAAGCTACTAAAATATGGCGGTTTTTGTATTTCTGCAAACTACCGTTATATGAGAGGTAGGCGTGTTTACAATACCGTCCGTCCTTATCTTAATATAAGTACGTGTACCAAGTTTCGTTGAGATGTCTCAATTTTCACTCGAGTTATCGAGTGTACAGACGAACGGACGGACGGATGGACGGACGGACGGACAGACAGATATGTCTATATCTATCTCGATTCCTTTAGGCTGTTACAAACAACCGTTATGTGAACAAAGTTATAATACCCTTGTGCACAAGTGCGCTCGGGTGTAAAAATTAAAAGATTCGAGATTCTCGAAGTTATGTTAAAAAGTCATAGACAGATACCCGAGGTAACCAAAAATATAAATAGGACAATATAATCATTAAATTTTCATTATCTGTTTAACCTCCGTTAGACATAGACATCTAAATGGCCAGAACTGGTCTCACTTACCCCATTTTTTGCTTATTCATAGGTGCTTGCCAGTACGATATTTCCAGTGTCATCCTTACTTGATAGAGATTGGGCGTAAAATTACCAAGGGGTACCTAAGATCGTAATTTCATGCCTCATATTCAGAGTAACTTAGCCTATTAAAGAATTTGGACAACTTTTATGTCCCCATCTAATCTTTTTATTCAGATCTATAAAATATTAATAAATTTTTATTTCCGCAGTGCTTCCATATGTATATTGAGGTCTGAAGCTGGCTGTGGCATGGAAATTCATTCGTACAGATTTTCAACTCTCTATTTTCTTACCGTTCAAATTAAACTGTCAAATGCTCCTAAATTTCGTAGCTAAATTCTATTTAAGGCCGCAAATTTCAAGGCTAAAATACGCTACCTGTATTCCATAAACTAATATGCTAGTTAATCGGCGGTGACATTTCCATTGTGAAGTTGCACGAAAAATGCATTTTCCATTGAAATGATTTACCCTTAATTTTGCTATTGTTAGAAGCTTTTAGTATAAAGTGCATATTCTCATGTAGCTAACGTCATAGCATTTAAGTGCTTGAGTGTGCTAAAAATAGAAATAAATTTTGGAGAGACTCGCAAATGTGGCATTTTAAACATAATTAACATTCAAAAAAGTTGAATTGAAAATTTATTTGTGGCTTGGCATAGCCACAATTATAGTAAACTATAAATAAATACAATTTCTAAAGCATTTTAAATGGTTTTTGTTTATCTGGGCTAGGAAATTCGTTTTATTTTTACAGAAAATTAACTTATTTTTGGTTTTGGCTTGGCTCGTCAATTATATTTACTTATATATGTAAATATATGCTTTCCCTTTTACAAAATTCAATTAGTATTATTATTCAACTAAGCCATGTGAATTCAATATTAGGTTGTAATCCTTGACTGCATTTTATTTGCTTTTTCATTCAAAAGCTCTCCGAATACTGGAAGTTATGTATTTGCCCAAGCATAGTCATTTTCAAATAATTCATCACAAACAACAAAGTTTATGCGCTGTAATACCAGAAAATTTCTTGCACTTTTCCAGCATCTTTTGTGGACTCAAAATTTTAAAAATGGAAAAGACATTTGCAGCAAATCCTTTTAAGCCGGATTTCCAGCAATAAAACGGCATTTGGCACAATTAAATAAAAGTTTTACATCCTTTTCCGTTTGTCTACTTTAAAATCCCCGGTTTGTGTGCTTTGTTTTCTTTTCTTATCTAACTGCAATTCTCTTTCGTCTTATATATTCCATTACTTCTTGCACAAATAGAACTTTCAACTTAACAGGAAATTTTAATCCCTTCAGCGGCAATTTAAAGTGATGGCGTAAACAAATTTATTGCGAATTAATAAGCTTCGAAGAGTAGATGTGATGAAAAGATAAATGGCGCGCTGCAAACTTAAGACAGCTGTAGTTTGTATGAGCAAGGAAGTGGAGTTGAAGTTTGTGGGAAGGGAGAGCAGGGTTGGAACTTAAAAACTTGAGCAGAATAACAAGGCAAACAAAAGTACAATGGCGTAGCGGTAGGTAATTTTTAATTGACCACATAAGAAGTAAACGCGTTATAATTTATCTATATACGAAATGTACTAGAAGTAAAATGAATTGAAAGAAAAAAAAAGGAAAAACAACATTGAAAAGGCGCATACAAGAGTACAGTTATCAAAAGAGAATCTAAGAGCACAGTTAATCAAAAGAATTCTATGATGGCTCATCTAAATTGAAGTATCTTGTTAAAACGTTATTCTGCTCTTTTCTATCCCGTTCCTTTCGTTCCGTTTAGTTGAATTTAATTAAATTTCAGTTAAAATCATTTCATTTTATTTCATTTCATTCCATTTCATTTATTGTTACATATATATATTTGCTTCACCTCATTTTTCATTTCATTTAACTTCAATTTACTTCTTTCTCTTTACTCTATTTTTCATTTCACCTTACTTCACTTCACCTCATTTCATTTCACTTCACTTCATTTCACTTCACTTCATTTCCCTTTACTTCACTTTACTTGACTTGGCTGGACTTGACTTGACTTCACTTAACTTCCCTTCACTTAACTTCACTTCATTTTACTTTACTTGACTTCACTTCTCTTTACATTACTTCACTTCACTTTACTTTACTTGACTTCACTTCTCTTTACTTCTGTTCTATTCTGTTTTTTACTTCATTTTTAATCTAATTTCATTTTATTTCATTCCACTACACTTAATTTTTCATTTAATTTCTTTTCATTTAATTTGACTTCGTTTCATTTCAATTCATTCGATTTCACTAAATTTGTTATTTTTAAATTTTTTAAATTTAATTTTTGTGCCATTCCATTATTGAATTTCCTGCATATTTCTCACCCTTAAATTGCCGTTAGTCCTAATAGTTTTGTTTAAGCATCTAATAATGTGCTAGCCAACCGCTTTGCTTTTGGCAACTGTGAACTACAAATTAGTGTCCCAACAGAGGCATAAAATAAAACCCGAAAATCAACAGCACAATTGGCAACACCACCAACACGCATCAGCGCCGCTGTGCCCAAAGAAGTGCCAAAGAAAAACAGCTAAGTTTAAACAAACAAATTAAAGTTTTCGCCAACTGCAGCAGGGAATTTGTATTTATTGCAGACATTCTATTTTGAAATCGACATACTCGCCCCTCTCCACGCGCTCCTACAGCCCGTCTCCAAACCGCTGCGCTTAAAATGAAAACGCACACATTTTCTTAGACGCGTTTTTGATTATTTTCTTGCCCTCTGCTAGTAACATTCTTGCTGTTTTATTTTTGTCAAAATTGATAGCAAATAAACAAAAGTTTGATAATTTATGTTGCTGCTGTTTTTGCTGTTGACTTTCGACTTGCTGATTGTTTGCAGTCATTGCTACAAATGCCATTGCCGCTGGCATTTCCACTTACAATCTTAGTATGTCTTAGTAAAAGTAATATTTTGTTATCGTATTTGTTGTTGTTGCTCTTGCTGAACTTTGTTGCAAGACTTTCGTGCAGTTCTATTTGAGACTCTTTCACACTCTCTCTTGGTGGTGTTGTAATTTTCGTTGATTTTTGCTACTCCTACACATACACGCATACATACATAACATGTTAATCCAGTTAGCTTGGCTTCTAAATTCGCAGCCGTTTTATATTACTTTCATTTTAATTATTTTTTATTCTTGCCGCCACTCTCTCCCCTTCACTGTTTTTCTCTGTGAACTTTCTTTCAACTTTTGTGCATTTCCTTCTGCATTTCCGTTTTGTTTACTTTTTAGTTGTAATTGTTTTTGTGGCATTTTATCGAAGCATCAGCTGCTGAATGCCGCATAATTTCGGTGGTGTTAGGGTTAAGGACTTGACTTTTGGCTTTTGTTAGATTTGGCATATCTCCGACGGCGACGTTTTTGAATTCTATTCATGTAGCTGCTACTCTGCTCATTACTTTGTGGACATTTTTGCATTCATTTGTTTACAAATGAATGGCCGAAAGTTAGTGAAAATTTAATCTCCTAAAATGTTTTGATTAAACCCCAGGTGCAACACAATGAAAAATTCGTTAACTGGCTTTTGTTTGATTTGAAATTCTGTTGGGTGGTGAGTTGAAAAAGAATTAGTTTACTTTTCAATGTTAGTACTGTTTTTTCAGATACTTTTAGCATTTCACGGGAAAGATAGACAAAAGAGACAGCCTCCATTTTGACAAGCAAAATATGAAGAAAATTTGAAAAATGGTTAGCAAAATAATCCAATTCTATTGATAAATAAAAAAAGCTTTTCACTAGGAATTAGTTTTATTTTTTGGTTTTGTATTAAGTGACGTTAAAGTTACTTCTGCAGATTCTTTCTCTGAGTTGCAGTCTCCACCTGCCATCTCTCGTGTTAAAGCATGAACGTTAAGACATGAATGTTACGTGTAGACCGGTAATTTTTTACGTTAAGTTACTCATGACAGCCGAGTCCATCAAATGTCATTTGAACATTTGACAACTTCATTTCTCTTTTCTAGCGGCATTTATTTGAAATAAATAGTAAAATACATAGCGAAATCCGTTTAACAAATGTAAAATTATAATTCAAAGAACACACAGAAATTTCGTTCACCTGTTTCAGCAAATACATTCAACTGAAATACTAAAAAACAAACTGTTAAAACAGCAAGTGCCCTCATAAGAAACCAAAACAAAGTTAAGACACGAGAATGACAGATGTTAAGACGCTACGAATTGAAGGTGGAGTTTGGAGGTGACTTCAATATGCTGCCAATATCTTTCTTCTTGACAGGTTGAACTACTTTTAACATCGTCAAATTCAATTTGTCATTTTCCAAATTAGAGTAAAGGCACTAAAGGCAAAGCTTAAACCTAATGTATGCTCACAATTGTCAAGGGCTTTTTTACATGTATGCAGATGTGTATGTATGTTTGCGTGTACCCACCTCATGCTTCAATACTTCCATGCGTATACGCCAGGTGGAACAAACTCTCGTCCTATGATAGCTTTTCTGCGCTTGTGAAGTAACTCATATGCATATTTAGTGGTTAAACATGAGCAATAATAATCAGCATGATAATGATTACATGCGAACAGGAGCACAGGGCCATTATCATAAACAGTAACTACAGCATGAACCAAGGCAATAAGAAAACCCAAGACCAACTCGCTGTGAGATTGTTTAGCATATGTGTATGTATGTAACTATGTCTGTATGTTGGTAAATTATGCATATTTTCACATATGAGGTTGAAAAATGTTACCCAAGCAATTGAAGCAAACAGAGAGTCTTGTAACTTACAAAAAAAAAATAAATGGTCGGAGATTGATGAAAGTAGTAATCAGGAGAATCTTAAAGCTGCTTACTAGAATTAGGAGATTCGATTCGTAGTCTTATAAACCAAAGTAGTACCTGGGTGATCGAGCCTTGCTCGGTATTTTTCGAATTTATCGCATAATCTTACTTACCAAGAGCATAAATTTCCAAAATAGATTTCAAAAATATCGAACACTAACCACAAAAAGTCACTTAAGCCTGTTTGGCGGTTAGCATGCGCACTCCAAATTTCATCCAAATCGGTTAAACCGTTCCCGAGATAGTGGTCGATATAAGAAGGAATAATTAAAATGCAGTCAGGAGGCAACCCTAGGTGAAAATCCTACTTAAAATATTCTGGTAGGTATATGGCCTCAAATACCTTCCATTTAATACCCATATTGCCATATATTGCTTAGTATTTAAAAAAAAATTCGGAAAGGTGGCAACCCTCTAAGCTTCCTTTAGTGGCAACATCCAAGTAGAAAATCTTAGAAGGAAGCATACCATGAATGTACCAAATTTCATCGAAATCGGTTTAGCCGTTCCCGAGATAGTGGTCGATATAAGAAGGAATAATTAAAATGCAGTCAGTTGGCAACCCTACTCGAAAATACTTTGAACCACCCCAAGTGGCAACACCAAAGTAGAAAATCTTAAAACAAAGCATACTACCCATATACCAAATTTTATCCAAATCGGTTAAGTCGTTCCTGAGATAGTAGTGGATATACAAATATACAAGAATAACTCGTTTAAAGTTATAAGA
>JAPVRG010273168.1:3153-13328 GCA_029783565.1 Rhagoletis cerasi
AGATAAGAGACTTAATTGGAACTCCCATCTTGAGAGAACGGTTACTAAAGCCACACGGGCCATGTGGGCCTGCAGAAGACTTTTTGGTAGGAAATGGGGTTTGAGCTCAAGACTTATAGAGTGGCTCTACCGTATGGTCGTCCGTCCGATTGTGTCTTACGCATCCATAGCGTGGTGGCAGAAGACAATGCAGAAAACTGCCATACTTCGCCTTAACAAGCTGCAAAGATTGGCATGTCTATCCGTCACTGGATCTATACGGGCGTGTTCAACTGCGGCTCTAGCGTCGCTCCTGGGATGGACTCCTCTCCATATTTTTTATCCAGGAAACAGCAGCCACGAGGGAGCTGCAACTTCGACTATCTAATAACGGGTTCGCAAAGAAGCTTAATGCTGGTATTCTTGGGAAGATACCAGGGTTGGAAATATGCGGAATCTCTGATTCCATGACTAAAGAGCTCTGATTTGGCAGAAAATTCCGAGTGATAATCCCCGATCGCGAAGATTGGGCAAATGGGCTCCCTGCACTTGACCTTAGATATGTACACTGGTACACAGACGGTTCAAGGATGAAGGACAGAGCAGGTGCAGATATCTTTGGACCTAGCACCAAACTTGCATTCCCCATGGGCAAATGGCCTGCGGTGCTTCAGGCTGAAATAGTCGCTATCTTAAATTGCGCAAAATTAAACCTTGAAAAGGGTTCAAAGGGCGCATTTCTAGTTATCTTTTCAGACAGCCAAGCAGCCATTAGGGCCCTTTCAAACAGAACGATCAAATCCAAGCTGGTTAGAGACTGCTTTGACACGCTACAAAGTTTGGCAGCAAAAAACAGAAATGACATCAGGCTACTTTCTGGATATCTGACCGGTCACAACCAATTGCGATTCCACTTGCACCGTATAGGTGTGATCACAGAGTCGGAATGCCGGCTCTGCCTCGAGGCTGCTGAAACTTCGGAACATATTCTCTGTCACTGTCCGGCTTTAGCCAGACAAAGACTGATTTATTTTAAATCTTCGATGGTCGAACCCCTTGCTATAAGAAATTCGTCTACCAAGGCCCTTTTAGGATTTATTAGAGAACCCGAAGGTATCTTGGCCACATTGGGTTAGGGACTCCTTGTAAGAGATACAAAAGATATTTTAGGTCGCGGTGTCTCCTGTTCTGTTACACCCAGAAAACTAACTAACTAATTGAAAAATTACTTTGAAACAAATGCTACTCTTTTTACCCAGTGAACCATAAATTGAGAAAGTAGTTGGAAGTAAACTACATTTGAAAGTTGTTTAAATCATATGCAGAGTCAGATTATGGACTGGCTAATTGTAATTCAAGCCGAACATTTGAAAATTTATTTACATGTGTGGATGTGGCTGAGTGTATCGAGGTGCTTGCTGTTATTATTTGTTGGCTTCCAGAAGGTTAGGGTTCGAATGCCGTCAGAGGCAAAAAGCTAAAATGATAATAAGAATTTTTCTTTTGTGTCTCCGAACTATGAAAAAGCATCTGTGAAGTGCAGAACGAAGGCGTACTCAAACGAAAAATACTCTGATTTCGAAGTTCTTTAACCAAATGCGGTTCAAAGTAGTTGAAATCATATGCAGAGTTAGACAATTGACTTTCTCCAATTACATTGCCATTTCAAAAAAAATCAGTTGCTTTATGAAAAAAGTGAAAATTTCAACTAGTTGTAGCTAAAGTAGTTAAATTTCCGGCAGGGTAACAGCATCTAGCATGAGTTTACCGAATGCACTGGCGGTTTTCTATGGGGTGTATTAGCTAATATTTTAATTGTATGTTGTATATGTCTAACAGGTATTTTATGTAAAACATCATTTGACTTCAGAAGAGTAAGATTTCTAGTTAAACTGTCACATTATTTGGATAAACGTTTGGACCATAGTCCACAGGGTACTCTTAATTACTGGGTACCCGAGTTTACACGCGTTTCCTAGAGGTGTGAAGAGAGGATATATCTGTTGACCTTTCTTCAAAGTCGGAGCAGGTCAATCCGCTTAAAAAGATTATGAGTCTGTAAAAATTAATCTGGCAACGATCTCCTTGAGATGGTGCCATATTCAGTTTCTCGAAGTGGAGAGAAGGGCGATAAAAGCACCTGTTTCGGGATCCCTCCTGTTTCTTCATCAACCCTAGAGAGTTTACTATCTCGGAAATCTGCGGCTCTTTGAGTGATGCTCGAGAGCTCGAACTTTTGGATGGGAGGTGCAAAAGGTGGAAATTCGCTGGTTATCGGATGTCACCGACGAGCTAGGGGAAATTTCGAACACCAACTCTTTCATACAGCTCTATTTCAAGAGTGTGTAGCTGAGGCTGCATTACGTACTCCTTGAACGCCGTTCTAGTGGAACATTTTTTACAAAACCGCTCAACTGAAATTTTTTCTATAAATTAGATTTGGCCATCGCAAGCTCCTGGCATCATTGGCTTTATCCATTCATACCAAAATATCGATTTATAAAATTGGCTTAAATGGTTTTGCTTTATAAAAGAGAGCACGGTTTTGAAATAAAACAGCTTTTACTCTCTGCTGTAAAATTTGGGTAACCTCACATACTCGGTTTTGCATTATCTCGATACGCGGTTTTGTACTTTAAACGAAGATATGTATACATATCAACTTTTTGTTGTCCAGTTGTATTATCTATGTACTTTTAGCTGTAAATATTTTGTTTTCATCTTTCAAAGGAAAAAGGTTTTATCTGCTTGTCAGCCTCGATTTACTATGTTCAGTTTTTAACTGACCAAAAATTTATATTCAAAATATAAAATTTTATTACCAGTTTTAAAATTAATAGTTTATATATAGCAAACAAATTATGTCCAGTTTCTAAATGGCCAATAATTTAAGTCCAATTTATATCTAACCAAACAATTTATATCAAACAATGTATGTCTAATTTTTTTAGATTACCAAAAGTTTATGACGTTTTTAAATTTCTGTCTAGTTTTCAAATAAACAAAAGCTTTTAAATTTATAACGAGTTTTAAAATGACCAAGAATTTATGTATAGCTTACGAAATTTCCAGAAATTTATTTACAGTTTTTTAGTACATAAGTAGAACGTTATATATGGTTTATAAATTACCACAAATGTATGTACAGTTTTAAATGATGAACATTTCATGTAAACTTTTAAATTAACAGTTTTATAGCTACCAGATATGTATGGTCAGTTTTTACTTTCAATCCTTTATACATACTAGGAGTGCCAGTTCCTGTCGAAATTCGACCGTTTTTCTGGTTTTTTTAAGAGTCCTGAAGATGTTTTAAAACCCAGCACGTCGATTAACTTATAAAGTACAAAATCACTTCTTATATTCTTCTCGATAATCGATATCTATTGATAAATTTTGATTGCTATCTAGAACAAAAGTTTCGAAATCTTTCATGATACCTATCAAAGAATTTCGGCATCTTTCGATACACCTCGCTAGATATCAATAAACTTCGTTAAGTTGATATATTTAGATATCTAGATAAATCTCGATAGCTTTATCATTCTCGATAACTCGAAAAATTTCATAAACTTTATAAATTTAGATAACTCGATACATTTCAGTTATCCGATAAATTTCGATAAATCGATACATATCGATAACTTTGTGAATTTCAAAAACACTACAAATTTCGATAACTGTCTGTAAATTTTGATAACTGTGCGTTTTCAGGGCTCGATAGATTTCAATAACTCAAAAATTTACATATCTCGATATATATCGACAACTTGATGACCTTTGGATAACTCTATAATTTTCGATAACTCGATTACTTTAGATAGCTCCATAAATTGCATTATTATCGACAAATTGCGATAAATCGATATACTTTTGCAACTCGATAAAATTTGATACATCGATAGTTAGTGATAACTCGATAAGCTTATTACCTTAGGAATTTCGATAACTCGATAAACTTTACAATTCCAAAAGCTTCGAATTTCGATAAGTCAATAAATATCGCCAAACGAACGGTGACAAAATTTATGTTTGCGTATTAATATATACATATTTAGATGTCTGGCATTTCTATGGAACTTTTTTAGCAAAGACTTCTTACCACAATGAGTGCGACCACAAACCCTCAAACGTCGCCCTATCACAGCCGCCTCCCTGGCTTGTTTGCCTGCATGCATACATTGCAACGCTTGTATATTTTCACTATATGCAACAAAATTTACTGTATGTATAGTGCGAAGATTGATTGAGTGCCGAATGATTTCATTTTCACGTTCAAGACTATTTGGGTCAATGTGAATTGGCACTTGTATGCAGCTCAGTTATGTGCATTAGCTAATTTACTTTTCGTCAATGTTGCATGTACATTGTAGCACTACTTTAAAAACAAACAAATCAATAAGCCAACAAGCAACATCACCATTACAGCTGTAACAGGTACAAATGTATTTATGTAAATACAAAAATGTTTATCATTTCGTGAACTTTGTTCGAAGAACTGACAGTCAAAAGAAAAACTATGCACTCATCATTGCAAAAACTTTCGGTTCATCCTTACAAATAAACATACATACCTACGTCTAACACTGTTCATCTATTTGCGCGCCCAAGCGCATCTGTTGCAATGCGACAACAGAAACAACAACGGCGAACTTAATTAACAACTGCCACTATTTGTGTTATTGGCACAACAATTTGCCTGGCTCATTTGTCTATTTGTCCATCTGTCCACCCAAACACACAGCCACCCAGCTGCATAGAAAGCCACCAGCCAGTCAGGGCAGGCCACCAGCCAGCAGAGCCACCCATCCGATTGATGCAACCAAGCAACTAATCATTCATTTGTTCATTAAGCTGTTGAGTGCTGACTGTTGACTGCTTAGTGCAAACGAGTACGTCGATCTAAGCAATTTTCAAACGTTAATGGACGTGCGTACTATTAGGGTGATTCACTCGGTTTTTTCAAAACGGTTTTCCTCGGTTTTTTTCATAAATTTTTTAGCGGTTTTTTTTAAATCTTGATTTTTCGAATATCGAATAGACCGGTTTTTTTAACCTCCAAATCCGGTTTTTTTTTTATTTATATTGTAAAGTTAGAGCTTTTGAGGAATAGTCGAAATGCGGCAGCATATTCATTATATTCTTATTGAAACAGCAACCACAAAGTGAAAAGTATTTTCACAAATTCACACCGAAATAAATGCGGTGTTAAAGTGAAAAAACTTGCCACTTCACGATAACGGAGTACGAGAATTGACCCCCTGGTAACACCGCCTTGGAATAGCTGTTTCAAACGTTTGCCAGTTGGGTTTGGTTTGCCACAAGCTAATTATAAAGCGAATAAGCAAGAAAAAACGCAACAGAGGTATTTTCAAAGATTTTGTATATTCAGAAAAATATCAAGCCTTATAAAAACTAAAAAAAAAGAGATTGACTGCAAAACATTTAAACTGCATTTTATTTTTAAAAGATTACTTTCATAGAACTAACATTATTTAGTTGCATCTAATTTTTTTACTTAGAACAAATATTGAGTTTTTTGATGAGATCTCATTTACTTTTTTCTTTAAACTAAAAAATTGAATTCGTTTTGTATTGCTAATGTTTTTAAATAAACAGTTTAACTTTTGCGATTTTCACTTTTTTTAGCTGACCGCAGATATTTTTATTTATATAAGGTGTTATGAGGCTGTCAATTACTCAAAAAAACCGGGTTAGCCGGTTTTTTCCTGATTTGAAAATTAGAACCCGGTTTTTTCAAATTTACATTTTTCGAATAATTCGAAAACCGGTTTTTAAAAAAAGTCGAATAATCGAATACCTTAGTATATACTGTACAATTGCTTCGATATATGTATATATAATTCGATTAAAACATAATTTTGTAACCGAATAGATATGTAATGCCCAGACGTGTAATCTTTTAATCGTCCAGACGGCATTTTTAGAATTCCACGATTCGTAAATTAATTACTTCAAAAAGAACTAAGTGAAGATACTGTATGATGTTCAGTGAAATTTGACCGCCTTAATATAAAAAATGCGAGAAATTTGAATGATACAGGCTGTTCAAGAAAACATTGTGGTACAGTGATTTTTATTTGCGTAAACAAAAGGACAGTGTCTCTAAGCCATCTAGGGCATCTATGGTGAAATTGGCTCAAAACGGAAGCTAAGTATATACGGTAGACCGTATCGAAAAAAATAGTTCGCCGTACACCCCCTCATATGAAGTGTTTTTGAAAAGCATTTAAAAAAAAAATTTTGGACAACCCTAGAAGTCGCCCGATTACATGTTTCTTCATATCTTCGGTATTTATAGTCGGATTTTAAAGTGTGATACACCAATGTTTTTGTCTCGAGGAGGGGGGTTTTCCTACGGAAGTTCATTGACCTCATGTGCTCCATAGAACAAAACAAAAAAAAAAATTGTTTTTTCTGTATGGTTTTCCAAGTAAAAAAAAAATTGTTTTATTTCGTGTTCTACTGAACTAAGCGAAATACATCTTTCGCAAAAGATTAATGATTTTTGACGGTCTTTAATTTACTATCATTAGGGCGGTACGTTAGGGTGGTAGCAACTGAGATCTGGTGGGTAAGTACAACAATGGAGCACATGAGGCCAATGAACCCTCACCTCGAGACAAAAATATTGGTGTATCACACTGTAAAATCCGAACTCTTTTTTCCTACGAGTATAAGGCGAGACGCTCTTATGTACAGCCCTGTAGGCTAGGTGTGAGACTATTCCCGCAGTGAGACATGCTTGCCACAAAAGACGACTAAAATCCTTTGGTGAGAGTGGTTCGAATCAATACGTCCGCATTTAAGTGCTCGTACTATCCATAATTAGGGAAATCTAAGAGCTTAGTTACGTCAAGTAATTATGTTTCTCTAAACACGTGATTTAGTTAGTTACATTATTTGGTTATAGTTACCAAATCATGTGCTAAGAGCAATATATTTTGCTGACTATTTACTGGGTGTAAAGCAACGGATTCTAGAGACCCCAACCATCATTAAATAATTCCAGAATCGAAAACGGACCATTCGTTTATAAGGGATGAGCCCCGAGAAATATATTTCTTTCCGAATATTAGTGAATGTGCGCTTTCATTAGCTTCGAAGAGTAGGTGACGTAAGTGGAAACTAGCAGAGAAGTACAATTGGAAACTGCCTTAGCGATCGGCAGCACTGCTTCTGTCAGTACATACTTTAAGTAAAAGGCCCAAGTCTACAGAAGGTACACCCTTTTTGACTACAGTGACATGCAAATCCATTGGAGAACGAGGTAATTGGGGGAAAACTTTGAGCGTGCCCACCACCGCTGACCTAAATCGCCTCTCGGCAAAGAAAGGTGTTGTCCGCAAGAGTACTGCCGTTTCTGCTGTGAGTCATAGTGTGGTGAACACTTCGCACAGTCATGACTTTGAGATTCAGGTTTATAGAAAAGGTGGAAGAATTCCACTTTCATCGTCCTGGCAGAGACTGGGCATGCCGATCGCTACCTGCAAGCTCAATATACAGGTATTCTTCTTCTCCGAAGCAGGTGAAAGATGGAAACCGCTGGAAACCTGCAATACGACAAAGCTTATGTGACCGGAATGGGATGCGAAAATATCGATGGAGCTCTTTATGCTGAGCAGAGGAGAAATCTCTTTGGCTACAGGTCTGCTGACTGGTCACATCACTCTAGGTAGGCACGCGGAGAGACAACTCAGGGGTTGGGTTAACGAGATCCCTTGTGGTACTACAGCGGACCCGATGGTGAAGCTAATTGTACTGGTGTGTCTACCGGCAGCCACGTCAACCTAACCTAACCTAACGCACGGCACCTGGCACTAAAAAAAATCGCACGAGTTCATCTTAGAACTGGTGTGGGATTGCCTTCAGCTTTTTATACTCATCGCATTCAGGAACCGGGCGTACCCCCTTTTCGTACCGGGACACTGTGGAAACACGGGCAGTGAATTGGCAGATATTCTCACTTAGACAGAGGCTGCACAGGAATTCATAGGTCCAGAACATTTCATCGGTCTGCCATGGAGCTCAGTCAGGCGAAATTATTATGTATGAAAGAAGAAAGCGCAGCACTACTGGACCAGTACGAAAGGTAAAATACAGGACCAATCCTTCATCCCGGAAATATCAACAAGTAGAACCGAAACACTCCTTCAGCTCACTAGGTTGGAGCAAGAATTGTTTTAAGTTTTTTTTACCGGCTATTACAAGGTAAGGTAATGATGGACTGGTCAAGCTGTGGTAGTAGTTTACTCTGACCAGTACAGGTTGTGTCGCGAGGAGCAGAAAACAGCAGATAACTTTATGAACCACTGTGAGGACTTACTATTTAATCCCAGGCTTAGCTTCTTATGATTATCGCGCCTAGAAGCACATGACATTGCGAGGTTCCTTTATTTTATCTGATTCCCGTTTTTCGTATTTGAATTATTTTAGCATTGTGTCAAAAATTATAAGCGCAAAATTTATTTCTCAGTCAATCTCATATTTCATGCGCGTTCAAAAGTAACACAAATCACGTCAAATGGCACGCACGTCTCGCCTTGTACATATGTACATCCAAATATATGAACAAATACATATGTATTCCCGACTTATCGATGAATGTGATCAAAATGAAAATCCATTAAAAAATATAAAATACCATAATCGCTAACAAATCTCCACAACACCAACAGCAACAACAAAAGCGCCAAAAAAGTGCGCCTTATGAAAACAAAACCAACGGACTGCTCGGTCAGCAGCAACAGGAGCTGCAGTGGCAGCGTTTGTTCATAAAAATTCATAAAGCGTAAAATTTACTTCACAACATTTGCTGATTATTTAAATTATAACACAAACGCCCAGACACAGACGGATGCACAGCGAGAGCCACAGCTCCAACCGCAGCCGAAATCACAGTCCCCCGCCTGCCCACCAGAATAAAAAAGTAGCAACTCAAGCGAGTGGCCAGTTCACTCGCTTGCCGCCAGTTAATCGAAGCTGCCAGCACACACACCAAACACACATTGCTCGTAAGCCCAACCAATCAGCCCGCCAGGCAGCTAAGCAGCCAGCATTTTGCGGCGATCGATTGCTGGCCAAAAAGTCAAAAATCCCAAAAAGCGAATAAGATTAATGCTCGTCATTTCATCACTTGCCACTTTTCGTTGATTTACGCGCGCGCAGACATACATACATAAGTACATATGTATGGTATACCCGTACAATCGATTTGCTTGCAGTAAAAAGCCAAACCTGTCAGTAAAAATACCAGTTCATTAACTGGTATAAGCTAAAGCGGTGGAGTACCAGTTCGACAATTACGATCAACTTATGCAATCAGCGGCATCTGCCTTTGAATTGTAAAAGCCAAAACTAAAATGCAATTAAATGCTTTTTCACAAATGTCGGCTGTGGCGTCATGTGAACACTACCGCTTCTGGTTCTAAGATCGCAGGTTCTACCCCGCTTGGAGGTGGTTAAGCTTTTTCAAACAAAATCTGTGCAAGTTTATGTGAATTACTTCAATTTAAATATAAATTACACATTCGAAAATTTAATTTCATTTGAAAACAAAGCCGAAAAACTGAATACCATAAAAATTAAATGAATTTCAAAAACTAGTATTATTTTTAAAATATTATTAAAATTCAAATATTATAACGAAAAACATTCTTAAAGGAATTACATTGAAAAAGAAAAAAAATCTATGTGCGTGTAGTCCCTACGCGCGGAAGAAGTGAAACTTAATAGAAAAGTTCCAGAAAAGAAGTCTGCAAACTTTTTCATTTAGTCTTCGCCTTTATATTTGTCTTTGTCTTTGTCTTTGTCTTTGTCTTTGTCTTTGTCTTTGTCTTTGTCTTTGCCTTTATCTTTATCTCTATCTTTATGGTTATCTCTATGTTTATCTTTATCTTTATCTTTATCTTTATCTTTATCTCTATCTTTTTCTTTATCTTTATCTTTATCTTTATCTATTTCTTTTTCTTTATCTTTATCTTTATCTTTATCTTTGTCTTTATCTTTATCTTTATCTTTATCTTCATCTTTATATTTATTGTTATCTTTATCTTTATCTTTATCTTTATCTTTATATTTATCTTTATCTTTATCTTTATCTTTATCTTTATCTTTGTCTTTATCTTTGTCTTTATCTTTATCTTCATTTTCATCTTCATCTTCATCTTTTCTTT
>JAPVRG010273169.1:5813-16568 GCA_029783565.1 Rhagoletis cerasi
TTTTTTTTTTATAACTTTCATGCTTTCACTGTAAATGCAGTTTGAAGTTGAAAATTTGGGTTCCTGTTACGATTTTCATAGGTACATACAAGATGTCCCAGAAGTCGACGTCAAGCCGATGGCAACTAAAGGCGTTCAAAAAAAAAGCCAAAAAATCTACACCCTGTGAAGGTTTTTTAATTTCCGTTACTACAAATTTCCACTCCTTCTCAATTTTATTTTTATTATGTAACTCTGAGTAATGCTTCTGTAAATTGCCGTCTAAAATTTACAGCCAACTGCTCTCTTCGACTTCTGGGACACCCTGTATCTGTATATAGTTCGATCGATTTTCAAAAGTGAGCTGTAAAGTTCCAGAGCTTGGCCTGTAAATGAGCAATAAGGTTTTATTTTTTTTAAGAGTTGCCACCTGTTAAGAAATATAATTGAAATTATTTAATAAATTAAATGAATTAGATATAACAATATGGGTATCAATAGAAATAAGCTGCCACACGTTTAAAGAACCAAATTCAACTTTAATTAAGGGAAATAGGTAACCGAAATACGTATAAAGGTTAAGGGAGGTTGCAGTTTGAAAATATTTTTAGAGGGTTGTTTAAAAACTTAAATTCAAATTACTTAATAAGTGCAATAAATTTTTCCAAGATGGGTATCAATCGAAATGGTTTTACGGCGCCATTTCTAAACTACTTTTGTGAGGGTTGCCACCTGTTTAAAAAATCAAATTCAATTTAATTAAGGGAATTAGTTAACTGAAATATGTATAACAATATGGGTGTCAGACGAAAGAAAAAAATTGTGTTCTTGTAGCATTTAGATGGCAACCATCCTACATGTAGTTAAGAAATAAACTCTTTTCAAACCCATTTCGATTGATACCCATCTTTTAATAATTCATTTGGCTTCGATAATAAATCATTTGAATTTGATTTTTGAAGTGAAACTTCTTAGGCGGCGATGTCACAAATGGAGTGTGAAATTTTAAAAGATACAAATTGTGTAGATATGTGAGAAAATGAATTCAAGTGAAGTGTCGAGGTCAAATTAAAGTGACTTTGTTTTTGTTTTCTTCGCTGTCTCCGTCGCTTTGCCGGCCACACCACTATTTGTACGTGTGATAAGCTATCCTGCAAACCAAAGTTCCCGAAATCTTACCGAAATCTTTAAGAAAATCGGATATTTGTTCAGATTTTTGTACGAATCTTTAAAGAAAATCATATGAAGTGGTTGACACGAACTCGTAAAGAAATTTCTGTACGATTTTTTAAAAGGAATCTAAAAAAAGTCTGAATAAAATCCGAGAAAGCTCCTCACATCGCACCCATTTTCTTTCGAAATTTCGTGAGCAAATCGAAGTGTACACAATAATTTCATTTTAAAAAATTCGGCATAAAATCGTAAAGGAAATATTGATTTCTTTACAAATTCTTTAATATTTCTCTATTATTCAGAAAACTCTGAAAGCATGGTTTGCAGGGCTAGCCAATGCACGTTTGTGCAAGGTTTATGCATAAAAGGTTGCGCAGGTCCGTTATTCTTCTGACTATATAAACTTTAACTACTAACTTAAATTATAAGGATAACCTGGCATTTTAAGGAGCATTATTATCTATCTTGCCATTAATCGTAACTGTACTCCTTTACTCAAAAAAAGGAATGTGTATGTATTTACAAAGAACGTTAATTTTATAAGAAGCAGCAACACTTTATAATTTTAGCGAGTGTAGACATCAGGAGCGTGGCTTCTCTTTTGCCCAAATAGGTTTTTTGAGTGGATGAAAAGAGAAGGCATGCTCCTGATCTTCACACTCGCTAAAATTATAACGAGTTGTCGTTTCTTATAAAATTTACGTTCTTTGGTATGTATGTGCTCGTGAAAGAATATTGGACTCGTTGGGTTTGTTATTTATGTATGTAGATATGTGCAGACCAAAGTTATTTAGGTCCTGCCTTTTAATTTGACACTTCATTTTTGAAAATCGAAAGAATGGTGCAGATTTGATGGCATTAACAAAAAATTAAGCAAAAAATGATTTTATTTCAGAAAGTGCCAGAATAGGTTTTTATTTTCTTCTTCGAAAGTTAAAGAACCGTAATAATAAATAAAATAATAAGAAAACATTATTTTATGTATTTTTTTTTATCATTAAAAGTTACCATTTCTTGAAGTTTTCATAAAAAAAATTTTTTGTTTATTCCAAAATTTTTATTTTGCAATATTTGTATACGGAAATAGAAAACGTCAAACTAACATTTTATTTCAAAGAATGTATTTTATTACAAGCTTTTATTTAACTTCACCTGTACACAGGGAAGAGTTTAGATACGTCAACTAAATATATATATTTCTCTCAACACACGATATGGTTATAATTACATTATGTGGTTATACATAGTTACGAACTCTTGCGTTGTGGGAAATATATTTAGCTGACTATTTTCCCAGTGTATGTATGTATGTCTTGCAATCAATATTTCACCAACTTCCCTATGAGCTAGAGACTTGAAACTTCAAACTTAGCTCATAACCCGATGACACTTAAATATGAAAGATGAATTAATCCGCTAGGTGGCAGAGGAGCTGAGACGTTTAGAAAACCCGTATTTATGGTCCGATTTAGTTTATATTTATTTAAGCTTGTTTTAAATATATTTTTTGCTATTAATTTAATTGACATTTATTTCCATGAAGAGTCTACGCATGGCATAAATAAATTCCCTATACAAAAATATCAAACACGTTCACAATGCAGACAACGAATTTTTCGATTTTTGCCCACTTAGGCGGCACTGTGCCTCGGCCTGCTAAACGATAGCTCCCAGCTCTAGCTTCTTGGCTACAATACCGATACTATACTATGTATTAATATGAATTACAAGCCATCTGAAGTTAAGAAGAAACTTGTTTTAGTAGATGCTTCGGATAAAGACCTTTTGGGAGTAACGGGTTTTGCAATTGGCACTGATAGATTTTGGCGCCCTCAGGCGGAAATGTTGTTTACGGGACGTCTGCCTATGTAACCTATAATTTATTTTTCAAACACTGATGTCAAATCATCATGGCCAGTTACGGCACGTCCGAATGATAACAATTAAATTTTGAACTAAAATATTTCGAAAAGGGTTAAGGTTAGACTTTAGATAGGGGAAATTATAGAAACTATGAAGTCCAGAAAGAAATAATTCCTAAAAGGAATCTTGTAGAACAAGATATAAAAAGAGGATAAGAACCAGAACGCCGACGAAACTTTAAAAATACGACCCTAATATTCAATTAATTGGCAGCTGTGGTAAACAGTATAGTGTTTAGGAGAGTCTAAAAAGCGACCCATCTTTAAAATAGCAAACAAACTTTAAATTGATGAAACGTAACTACATTTCAAGGGTGGTCCCGTACAGATTTGATTTAGGAGGATGTTTGGATTAATGAGGAAAATTTGTGTATAAGACTTGAAGTAGTTTTATTTTTTTTCTTTGAAAATTATTTGTTTACTTAGAAATTACTTGTTATTATAAAAGTTATAAATGCTAAGTGTGCTAATAAAATAGCAAAAAGTTAGATACAACTTTCGTATTTTAATTCTGCTATCATACTCTATCGTTATTTTTTCAAAAAGCCGGCTTTTATTTCGACCACTATCTTGCATTCTACTTTGCAATAATTTGAAACCAAAACAATTATAAATAAATTTCTTGTATCCGAAAAATCATTCCGCCACAGTAGAGTGTACAGCACTGCTTAACCAAGCGTGTGAGCAGACCGAACGGCCTAGAAACACCTCAATGAAGTAGGCACCTTATTCTAATTATGTGCATACAAATATATTAATATTATTATAAAAGAATTTATTTGAATTTCCTGACAATTTCGTGCTTCTGAAAAATTTCAAAGTGTAATAAAATTTAACTCTCTGCAAGGGATTGCTATTGTTAGTGAACCCAGTCAGAAAGCTACATACAATTGTAGCTATAACAAGCCACAGACGACTCAAGGGTGAGTGCGTTACGTTGCTGACAAAACAATCAATTTTTCCAACACTCACTCTACAAGAATTCACCAGCCTCCCAGTGAGAAAATAGGGATGTATTATCTTTTTCTACCTCGAAAAGATGAACGTTTACGATTGAATTAAAAAATATGCATCGCAATGTAGGCGATCGGGTAATGTGTAGCCGGAGATTTGAAGCCGTAACATTGAAATTACTGAATTTTTGTATTCGTAAGCGATCGAAGGGATAAAAGTTTGAGATAAAATTTAAGTATTCTTTTCCACATTATCTCAACAGCTGCTGTAGCCGAATGGGTGCGTGTTCGACTACCAACTTGTTGGTCGTGGGTTCAAATCCGGTGGCACGAACGCTTTTCTTCTTTTATTTTTTCTATTTATAGACTCTATTTGTAGTTATATAAAGCGACACGCGACACACTGCTTTCCTAGGTCAGGCCGACTATAAAATCGATACATTACTTTGTACATTACCAAACATTACTTTTCCCACTGGGAATTTGTGTATGCATTAGCGCATACACGGGGTGGGTTTTGGGGTTCGAGCCCCCTCTCCTCTAAAATCTTGGCTACTAATCAGACAAAAATTATTAAAATTTATTTTTAAATTTTTTTTATTACTTCTGAAAGCTGAGCGCATCTTTTATTTATAGAACTTTTCAATAAACAAGTAATTTTCAAGCAAAAAACGCAACCGACTTCGATTCTCATATACAAATTTAGGAGTACCTTTGTTAGTTTTATGTAAATAAAGTGCAATTTATGAAACAGTTAACATACATATGACGAGAATCAATACAGTAACATGAGATAAATGCACAAGGATAATAACAAAAATGAAAAAAAATCAAAAAAACAGCACTGGTTGGTTTGTTATTTTATTTGTTAATTTTTTATAAAAATATTGTCCTTGCTACAACAAAACCGCATACTATATCTACATCACAGTTCAAAATTTGGTGTAAAACTTAGGAAAATTGCACACTTTTGTCATATACACACATAGTCCACTTCTTAATTAGTATTTATTCGCACAGTGAATTTGGTTTCAGTTATTTAATACTAACTTATGCAAATTTTCCTGCCAAACAAAGCTTCATCTATTTGGAAAATAATTAAACATAATTATATAATTAAAAATAATTAAATAATTAAAAAACAATCAAATAATTAAAAATAATCAAACAATTAAAAATAATCAAATAATTAAAAAAATTATTTGATTAATTTTGATTATTGATTATTTCTAATTATTTGATTATTTTTGATTATTTTTTTAATGGCTATTAATCATTATTATTTTTGATAATTTTTAATTATAATTCATTATTAATTGCTGGGTTATGTAAGAAAATTAAAATAATCATTAAAATTAAAAAATGCTAAAAAATTAGTGATTAATAATCGTAATGAAATTTAACAGCTTTGCATAAAACTCACATAAACGTATTTTGAAGAGCGTACTACCAAATTTTCGGTATTTTCTGCTGATATATGATGATGTTATAGGCACTACTGTATGTACATTAGACCGTATCAAAATAAAAAAGTTCGCCGTACACCCCCTCATATGAAGGGGTTTTGAAAAGCATTTAAAAAATTATAAAATTTTTTTTCGGACAACCCTAGCAGTCGCCCAATTACATTTTTCTTCATATCTTCGGCATTTATAGTCGGATTTTAAAGTGTGATACACCAATTTTTGTCTCGAGGAGTTAGTTCATTGACCTCAGGTACTCCATAAAAACAAAAAAAGCGACAAAAAAAAGTAGGGTTTCCAACACAAATAAAATGTGTTATTTCGGCAAAAGATTGATGATTTTTGACGGTCTTTAATTTACTGTCATTAGGGCGGTGCATTAGTGTGGTAGCAACTGAGATCTGGTGGGTAAGTACAACAATGGAGCACATGAGCTCAATGAGCTTCCGTTGGAAAAATCCCCCCCTCGAGACAAAAAAATTGGTGTATCACACTTTAAAATCCGACTATAAATGCCAAAGATATGAAGAAAAATTTAATTGGGCGACTGCTAGGGTTGTCCAAAAAAAAAACTTTTATTATTATTTTAAATGGTTTTCAAAAACATTTCATATGAGGGGGTGTCCGGCGAATTTTTTTTATTTCGCCTGTAAGGCGAGACGCTCTAATGTACATGTATAGGTGCATACAAAGACAGGGTGTCCCAGAAATCGACGTCAAGCCGAAAAGGGGTGACAGGCCAGGACAAAGAGGCGTCACTCTCTGTCTCGCTCACACTTCGTAAAATGACTTTCCCCGTCTCACTCACACTAGAATTTTAATTGAGTTTCTTTAAAAAAATCAAAATTGTCCATAATTTAAGAAACAGTCTAGCAAGTGTCATACCATTTTGAATGCGCCAACTTTCAAAGTTACTTGCCAAACTAGTTTAGTACATTTTTTTTCAGTACAGTCAGTTGAAATTGGGCGAAGCATTAAATTTCAATTTTTTTTCTGGTAAAAAGTGTAATTTTTTTTCAAGCTAGAGCAGTTGGCTATAAATTTTAAACGGCAATTTATAGACGTATTACTCAGAATTACATAATAAAAATAAAATAAAAATAAAATTGAGAAAAAGTCCCTGGTCCGAGTAACATCGCAAAAAAATTATAGGAAATGGTGTTTTCTTAAAAGCGGTCGCCCTTGGCAGGCAATGGCAAACCTCCGAGTGTATTTCTGCCATGAAAAAGCTTCTCATAAAATACAATCGCCATTCGGAGTCGGCGTAAAACTGTAGGTCCCTCCCCTTTATGTGACAACGTCAAGGCGCATGCAAGCGCCAATCTATTATCATTTTGGGTGTTCACACCTGCCTGGTTATAAGGTTATCTGGTTAAAAATTATTATTCTCTAGTGTATTTTGTTTTTGTAAACTGAGTAAAAAATATAACCAAATAACCGGATAACCTAATAACCTAATAACCAGGCTGGCGTGAACACCCAAAATATTTTTACTATTACTATTATTAAATATTACCTGGCCTGTCACCCGTTTCCAGCTTGACGTTGACTTCTGGGACACCCTGTATACGCGCTCCACTTTTGCCTTTATGCCACTGATTTTCGTTGCTGTTGTTTGTTCATCTACGTAAAATTTTCGATTGCGTTGCAAAACGAAATGAATATCCTCCCTTAAAAGGGGAGATATATGTATATATACCATGGTGCGTAAGAGTGAATCCATCAACAGAAACGCAACACCAAAATAAACAACAAACCAACAAAAAAGTCAAACTCAATACAAGTTCATACGCTTAATGTTGGAGGAAACGGGAAGAGGAAATCGAGCGCTACTACGACGCAACAAGGTGACGAAAACAACAACAAAAACAACAACAAAAACAACGGCAGCAATGAGCACAACAAACTGACAACGTTGTATGGCCATCCCAAAAGTGTGGCACGGTCGGCATGTGTCGGGCGCCTGGTGTTATACCTTGACTACAGGCAACTGCGGCATACGTGGCATGCCACATTAAAGATGCTTAGGTCAATTTATTTGCATCGCATAATGTTGGCTGGCTTTTGAAATTGCCTTTGCTGACGTTGTTGTTCTTGCTATTTTTGTTGTCATTGTAAGAGGAAGAACACAATGTAAGTGCACTTTATGAAAGCAGCAACAATAAAAAATACCCGTTATATAGCGACATTGCACTGCAGTTGCGGTATGCAAACAGAATGGCCACTTAGGCGGCTGTTGCAAAAACGGCGCACAAAAGTATGCAAACAAATAATCCTGGATGTTTATCCATTGACTTGAAAAAAAATCTGCAAAAAATAGGCTCAAAAAAGTAGGTGGTCTCGAGAAATGCAAGGAAATAAGACGTAAGCAAAACATATTGCATGCAAACAATTTACATATATTTGTATGCTTACAGTTGTGTATGTATTGTATGCGTTTACGTATGCGAAATACAAGCAAACAAATCAATGTGAATTTCGATTGAAAGAAAGTGGAATAAGGAAATCTTTTCCGCCGTATTGTAGGCTACTTCCTGCTTTGCAAAATTCACCACACTAAACTGGACTCAGTGCCCGGTAGGAAAATTCATACATGCTGAAGCAGTTACCCGTTAGTGAATTCAAAATTATGATTACGATAGCATTTATTTTCCAGTTTAAATTGGCAAATGGACTGCACAGCTCGTCAGTATCAAATCGAACTATATGAGGAGAAAATATAAAAATAACATATAAACAGACAAAGTAACTTCGATGGAGAACATATGATGCTAATAATTTGCCAAAGTCTATGTCATTGTTTTCCCTATTCTTGTACTCAAATCACGAGTAATGCAGCACCTATTCTGAAATTTGTTCTTTATCTTCGGAACATTCACATCTTCTTTTTCTTATTTGGCAACATAACCGGTTGTCGGCGTGGGCCGAGACGAAAAAATTTCGCCAATTGTCTCTCACCTCTGCGGATTTGCACCAGTTCATCATCCCGAGTGCAGAAAGGTCCTCCTGCACTTGATCCCTCCACTGCCTTAGTGGACTTACCCTTTTGGTAGGCTGAACATTAGACAGCATGGACTGTCAATGGTAAGAGAAAAGTAGGTACTGATTATTCTCTCCAGGGATTTAAGCGCAAAGAGCGAGAGGTTCATAGGCCTGGAATCCTTTAGAGTCATAAGTGAAGCCTTGCCTGTTTTAAGGAAAAAATATTGATAATATCCTTATCAACATAACTTGCCAAACTAGTGTAGTACTTTTGTTTCAGTAGTCAGTTAAAATTGGTTGAAGCATTAAATTTCAAATTTTTTTTGGACAAAAAGTGTAATTTTCTTCCAAGCTGGAGTAAGTAGTTGGCTATAAATCTTAGACGGCAATTTTCAGAAGCATTACTCAGAATTACATAATAAAAATAAAATTGAGAAAAAGTAGAAATTTGTAGTAACGGCAATCAAAAAACTATAAAGTGTAGATTTTTTCGTTTGTTTTTTTGAACGCTTATAATTTTAAAAATACAAGACATAGATTTTTTTTTATATTTTTCTGATGACTATTATGACCTGGCCTGGTATTAACACTGCAGCATTCAATTCTTAATAATTCCTTATTTTCTTTCCTGCTGGGGCAGTTCAAATCCGCATCAACCTTCTGTGCATGTGTGTGTTAGCTCTGGTGTGTTGAAGAGCGAATTCGCCGTATTTTTCACATAAAACTCTCACGTAAGCTCTCACAAATACTGTAGTCCCTACAGTGTAGGGAATTAATGCATAGTTTACAAAAATTGGTAGGATAAGTATATACAAGTATATGCATAAGTATATATATATAAGAAGCTAGTAAGACATAATCACATGTAGCATATCAAATTTAGCTTTATGACCACAATTCTCAGGAGCATATGAGCGTTTTTTGTGCGCTAATGCGACTAGCTTCCTTTTCCGCATTGGAGGAAGATGTAAACTTTTCTTTAAGTTTCAAGAATTAAATTTATGTGCATATGTGCACATAAGGCTGGTCCAAAAATCTGTTCCTGCCACCTCTCAGAACTGAAGAATATAAAAAAAGACAAATAATTTTTTATTTTGAAATCGGTTAAAATTTAACCGTGTCGCCGGGACTTTGAAGTTTTCCATATATTTTACATGGGAAAAATACATTTTTTTGTAGAATTGCTATAAAATCGTTAAAAATAAATATTCCTTGATTGAATAAGAATATGTATGTTTTAATAACCGATAATCATATATGTTATATACAAATGTCAGCTCAACTGGTTTGTTGATTTTTTTTGCATTCTACTCGATGTTTTCTGTAGGTTTGTGGTAAAAAAATAGGGTTGCCAGTTATTTGAAAATTAAAAAGTATTTAAACGTTCAAGAAATATATAAATTTCTACATCTAAACTAAAACATTTGGAGAGATTTAAGAATATATCGGAACGGGGTTGTCGCCTTTCTTAAAATACAACAAACGGTTATCAAAAAATTTAAGCTTATTTAATACCACAATATGGGTATCAAACGAAAGTTGAGCGCATGAGGTTTGGACTAACGTGTTTTTAATTAGAGTTGCTACACATCTATAAACTAAGATGAGGTAATTATGTAAGTTAAGTAAAATGATGCAATGTGGATGTCCCTAGTCAAAGGGTTTTGAGAATAATGTAATCCACACCTATTTTTGGACTGGGTTGCCACTTATCTATAATAAAAAATTAATAGTAAATTTTACTACGTGCTCTTCAAATTTTCATTTCTACTAACCGCTTCGATTTAGCTTGAAATTTCGGCAAACATCGAAATGTACAGTCGAGTAACTGTTAAAAATTCTTTATATAAAAGCAAATATCTAAAAATTTTGATTTTAATTCCACTAATACATACAAATTTAATTTTATTAAGGAATAGGAACGGATTTCAACTTTCTTAGTCACCTTTCATAAGATGCAAATATGTATTGCGATTTTTTACTTTAACTACATATCGGACTCATTTTAATTTTTTAGATAGGTGCCAACTCTATCCAGAAATATATATGTTTGATACTTATATTACAATATTTTACTTAACGGCATGTAGCTTAATTTACTAATTTTTTACAGATTAATGGCAACCCAATTCAAAAATATGTGTGGATTAAAATATTTTCAAAAACCTTTTCTCGGAGTGCATAAAGCATTTGATACTTATATTGCATTATAAAACAAACTTAAATTATTTAATAAGCGTTGTTGTATTTTTTAGAAAGGTGGCAATTCCTTTCCAAAATATT
>JAPVRG010273175.1:1778-15170 GCA_029783565.1 Rhagoletis cerasi
AAATCTTGCAGGCAACTATCAAAATTCATTTGTACTGGGTTTCTGGGTATAGGGGAATACATAGAGGGAAACGACAGGGTAGACACTCTAGGACAGGAAGCAGTAATATCTTAAAACTCACTAAGGAGATATAAAGGATTCTAGACACAGAACCACTTACGCAAAGGTCGTTTAATCTGTTTACACTTTGGACATAACTTCTGTACCTTGGAGTCGGCTTAAACTTAGCCCGCGTCGGCTATATCAATGAGCAAATCTTGGTTAGTAAGCAGCCTCAAGTGAACGCTAAGAGGAATTATTGGTACTCACTATTTGTGGAATTTTAGTACCGCTATTGTATCCGCAAAAAGGGTCCATTGGGCTAAATTTCTTTGACAACGACGAAGGAGCCAGAGTAACCGTCAAATCCCAGCGCTATGCCGCTATGATCAATGGCCTTTTTTGGCCTGAAATTTAAAATGTTGATATTTACGAAATTCCCATGACGCGTAATTTCGAGATTCCGTGAGGTGGCTCGGCCAACAATATTCTGCGATTTAGCATTTCGATGTCTTACCCCGTTTATGCGAACAATCTCAAAACCTTGAAACAATTGAAAGACAAGATATCTACGTCAAGTTATGGCGGATTTATTGCCCGAGTTGCATGAAAAAGTCATCGAAAATGAGCTCAAAAGGATTAGCTACTGCAAGTGGTCACGTGTGAGATAATAAAATGCCATCTAACCCTCTAAGGAATAATTACCATTAGGGCGATACGCAACACGTTAAGCGATACGATAAGAAACCGACATGGACATGCTGAGTACGTGGGAATTGATAGGGTGCGATAAAAACTGTGCAGTGTGCATACTCTTACGACAGCAACACTGCGATCTCTGAATTGAGGCACTCTACAAAAAAATCGCATTGGCGGCAAATGTAACCGAATTTTATATTAAACAACCTTTTTGCAATCAATTTTTAACCAACTTCCAGATGAGCTAGAGACTTGAAACTTCGCTCAGAACCCGATGACAATACAATATGAAGGATGAATTATCGAGATATTTGAAAAATCTGTATTTATTGTCCGATATGGTTCATATTTGGAATGTAAATATATTACTTACATAGAAGGAAATAGCCCCACAAAAACATTAGCCATAGGTGGCGCGTGGGTCGAAATATTTCGAAAACCTGCATTTATGGTCCGATTAAGTTTATATTTGGAATATACAGTGGACGACAAAAGTCTACGTACAGAGAATTTTTCACAATTTATGCAAAGCTTTTTATATTAAACCCTTTTTATCTCTAAACTTTTTGCAAAAATCAGGAAAATTCAATAAGTTTCCATAATAATTGGCAACTTTCTAATAGGATTTTTTAGAAAAATTTTGTGTATGCAGTTGTGGCTACAAAATATCGTTGATTTTTGGCAATTTTTTTGTTGACGGTGTTGTGCATTTTCTTCCATATAAAAAAATGTTCGATATTTTGTAGCCACTTGAAACTTGCACTATGTTATACTAGAATTGAATGGGCTATAAACTGCATACATAACGCTCGTATCTCTTTTCGAACAAAAAACTGTATAGAAAAGAAATTTTTTCGCAGTATCTCCATTTAAAAAAACGCATTTTTTACGGTAGGAGTATTAGTTATTTTTTTAAACAGTTTTACAATAAAATAAAGGAACTCCTGGTACTATGTGTACCTGTTGTACACCACCCGACGAAATGATATGGTCTAATAAAAGCCATTTAAATCAAAATTTCTAACTTTGTAAAAAAATTAGAAAAATTCAACAAAGTTGCAAAACGAAATTTTCTAGTTTGAAGTGTCCATGAAATACCGTTGATTTTTGAATTTTGTTTGCTGACTGGGTTACGCATTTTCTTCCATACAAAATTACTATGTTCGACAACTTTTACTGCATGGAAGAAAATAATAACACCGTCGTCAAAAAAATTATCACAAATCAACGCGAATTCTTAGGCTCTTAAAACTAGCACTTTATCGTACTAGAATTTAATGAGCTACGAAACTGCGTACTTGTTTTTTTTTTCTGAAAGGAATGAATAAAAAGTTTGTTGTTGAGAAAATTTGTTGAAAAAAAGAAAATAAAGCAACACTGGTCAAAATGTCGTGACCGCATATATATAAAGTGTTCGTAGTTTGGAAAAAAAACATCAGTATCCATTTTTGGAGTCCAAAAAAAAAGTATAGCACTGCGAATAAAAGTATAGATACGAGCGTTATGCATACACAAAGTTTTTCTAATAAAATCCTATTAGAAAGTTGCCAATTTTTATGAAAATTTATTGAATTTTCCTGAGTTTTGCAAAAAGTTTAGAGATTATATTTTTATGTATTTTATTGTAGTATGAGCTATATTTTTATAAAAAATTAGCTAAAAGAAATTAAAATAAAAAAATTTGCATACATTGTGAAAAATTCTCTGTACGTAGACTTTTGTCGCCCACTGTACATATGTATTTTACTTAGATGAAAGGGAATGACTCCAAAAAAAATGTTGCTGATAGGTGGCGCAGGAGTCGAGGTATTTGGAAAATTCGTGTACTACTTAAATATAAGGAAACAACTCTACAAAAAAATTTGCCGTAAGGCGATGCTGGGGTTTATATAACTTATCTTTTTAATTTTTTTTCAACAGCTAATAATAGCTTGTTTTACAAATTTTTTTTTAATTACTTGTTTTCTAACAGATATCTTTGTGATTTTTGTGAATAAACTTAATTTGGACTTTGGAGCAGTGATTTCTAGATGAGTGACTCATTTAAGTTTTCTCACTTTAGAGCCAATCAACTGATTATACTGACTCAAAAAGCTTTTTTTATAACTCAGAGAGAAAAGTTCACCCGAAAACGCGTTTTCCAAAATTTATTCTCGCTAACTTAGAAACTGGCGTTAGAGGGCTAAATAAATATCAATATTCAAATGTTTTTTAATTAATTTTCCGAAGAAGAAAATGGATAACCCTGTAGTTAAAAATCGTGATAACTATGTACCTACACCATTCCATTTCCTTTCTTTTTGCTGTGCAGCAAATCTCTTTCTTCCGTTTCTGTATGAAAATAAGTCTTAGAAAGGTTTAACTCCATACAACTTCAAGCGACACCTAAGGGCGTTACTACCGAAAAATAACGGAAATTCGTTCCAAAATAAACAAATAAATTATTTAAGTTATAGACAAGTCGATAAACTATTACATACATATGTATTTCGTTTTTTTCGTTAACATTTTTGCTGTGTCACATTTAAACAATGCACAGCCAAAAGTCTCGTGGGTCGTTGATATTGATTATTCTCATGAATTTATGTACTTATTTTCTTGCACTAACAAACTTACTGCAAACTGCGCTTGTTTGCTTGCCAACACGATTTCTTGGGAAAAATTATTTACGAAAAACAGCAATAAAGATAGCTATGAAAAAATCAAGCTGAAATTAAATGATATTGCAGCAATAAAATATTGCCAAACTAACGGATTCAATTGGCTTGTCATGTGAGTTAACGTGCTGCTTATATAAAAAACAAAAGTACCAAAAAAGCAGTGAATAAATTATATTTCTTTATTCTTTTCAGCTGTATTTGATTTTTTTACTTATTTTATATACAACATTTTCCAAAATGGTTAATACATAAAATATGCAATTTTTCGGCTTTTATTGAAATCGAAAAGCGTAACTACACTTAGCTTAAATAAAACCGCAATAGAAAATGCATTCAAATCATTGACCGGATTTTTTTGTGTATAGTAAAATGAGGAACTCATTATTTTGCCTTGTAATTAAATACTATATGTGAGGGCATAATTAAGTACAAAAGTTTTCGAATGGACATAAACCGCACCAGCATGACCACAGTTAATATAGTAAGCACTACAAATGCTAACTTTCACAGTCAATGGAAAGGGATGAAGCGCAACCAATGGAGCTCACTTTCGTTACAAACCGCTGAGCAATAACATTGAAAAAGGGAACATAATATCGTTGAATAATTTCAACATAAATAAATATGCGTTACAACACAGTTAGATAGATGCATAAAGCATAAAAATCACATAACTGAGAGACACGCATTCCACACGGTCATTCATAAAAAAAAAAATTTTTTTTGTGATTTATCTATGAAAATCTAAAAAAAACCACACAAACGATTCCGTGTTTTTTGAAGTCACGCTTAGTGAATTTTGAGCAAAAAACTTCGACTTGTTAGCACATTCTCAAGTGCGATTTAGGTATCTACAAGTGTACATATGTACATACATTTGTGTGTTAAATTAAACTAATAAATATTAATAAAAAAAAAAACGATTAGCAAATCCTTTGTCAACCGAATTTTGTGCAAAACCCCTTTATTTATTTATCTAACTATTTGCGGCTTTTTTGCCAGTGGATGATGTCATGTCTGTTGATTTTGTTTTTCTATTTATTTTTTTCCATCTCCCAACAGTCACTAAATTCGTAGTTTATTGATTTATTCAATACCTACTCTACTATGTACAAACTAACAGCTGTTTGCACATAAATTATTAAGTAAAATGGGAACACCCACAAAGCTTTTGGTGTCATGCGCCTGTATTGAAAATAATATGTTTTCTACTAAGCCAGCCGTCTTTAGCTGAGCTAAGCAAACCGCATAAATAAATCGAGAAAGAAGTTTGATGAGTAGATATGATGATATGCGAAATAATAGCTTTAAGTTCTACCGCTTGGCCTTTTTGTTTTTTCCAGTTTTTATAAGAAATCGGAAGTTTCTTTAACTTCCTCCACCTAATATGGTTTCTTTTTAATAATTTTTTGTGAATTTTTGGAAAAATTTCCGTCATCCTTTGTCAAATTTACTTTGCAGACATCGAAGATGGCACAACGCCGCACAGTGGGACGCCGCCATATAAGCTGCGGCCAAACTTAAAACGAACAAAAGATGTGATAACTTAAGTGTGGATGGGTCAAAGAACATTGAATACTGTCGCCTGACAAAATCAATTGCAGAGTATGATTTCGAAATGGTGTGACTGATATGACTACTTAAAGAGAAATGAGAGCTAAAAATAACACCAAAATCTTTGATTTCCTGAACTTTTTGAAGTTGAGTTTAAGAGATAGTACATGACGACAAAACAATATTGTGACTTTTAGCAAAAAGTAACTTCAAAGCATTTTTTAGTATTTAACGACAGGAAAGAGCTGAGACACCAACTGTGAACTGAAGTCTAAGTGCATCATAAGAGTTCAGAGTTCTTCTTCTTCTTTATTGGCGCTATAACCGCCTAAGCGATTTTGGCCGAGTCCAAAACAGCACGCCAGACATTTCTCTTCTGTGCCAACTGAGGCCAATTGGAAATGCCAAGTGAAGCAAAGTCCTTCTCCACCTGGTCTTTCCAACGCAGAGGAGGCCTTCCTCCTCCTCTGTTACCAGCATCGCAACCCACGTTTTATACTTTCAAAGCAGGAGCGTTTCTATCCATTCGAACGACATGGCCTAGCCAGCGGAGCCACTCGTTCTTAATTCGCTGCGCTATTAAGAGTTAGGTTGGAGTAAAAAGGTTGTCCAATGGCAAGGGGCAGACTTAGACCATAAGCATTGGTCTTTTGGGTATACCATTACGAATGAATTGCTAATTTATAGCGAAAAATGCTGCATTCCAAAAACGAAATTTCGCAAGCGACAGATGTCGATCCCGGATAGCTACCCCAGGCCAGTAAAAAAAGTGCGGCCGCAGGTGTTTCAACAGCAGTCTAGCAAAAGCTGGGCAGTCTAAAAAGAAGTTTTTAGATGTTTCCACCTCGTCGTCCTCCATACAGTTGCGGCATTAAAGATTCGGTGTGATGTTTAATCTCACTGCATGAATGTCAAACGTTCAGTGTCCTGTCAATACACCCACCAAAATAAAGAGCTGCGGTTTTTTGTGCCTAAGAAGACCTATAGACCGCCGCCGGTCCATCCGCGGCCAGAAAGAACTTGCAGTAGCACATGCCCTGGGGGTCTACTCTGTATTGTGATTCGAAAAGCAAATCACTTGGATTTTAAAACTTTGCACTATAAATTTGTATTAGTCCGTGTCGCCTTTCGAATCGCAATACAGAGTAGACCCCCTGGTTTTCGCCAAGCATTTGCTGAGTTTACACGAGGTCCATCTTTCCAAGAGTAGTCTACAAATATTCAAGGGTACTGCCAGTCTCGCTTTTCTTTGTGAAACTGGCTCAAGGGTGACGCTTTTGACCAGCTCATCAGCCACGCACTTCTCTGCGATCCGAGTTAAGTGATTTTGTTTTTAATTTTATTTTTTTTACATATCAGCTGGGAGCGAAGTTTCAGCTATCTTATAAGTTGGTAAAGGTTTTATTTATGTCACTAAAAAAAACACTTTCAACTCTAAGCTGATATTGTAAATTCTACTTAAAAATATATTTAGAAGCTACCAGGATCAAAACGTTAAATGCAATGAAAATAATTGACTTCAGAGAGCGATATATTCTTACATTTCCACGTGAACGTTGTTCGCCTATGTTACCATTTTATAAATGAAAATAACAACCCAATTCTTCAGTTTTAAATTTATTATTAGTAAAAATTTATGCATACGTAGGGTGGATTCCAAAATGTCAAAACACAAAGCATCAGTCTCTTTTATTTCTAAACTGCACTAGAATAATAAGTCTAACTTGCGCAACCTAGTTGAAAAATATCACCTATCCGTGGTTGCGTACATTCGGCATTACAATCTACTGCGGTTTAGAAATAAACCCCAGTTGGAAAATAGGTAAGCACCTTACGAGGTAATCCATGTCTTCTTTCAGCTTTTAGTAACGAAGTTGTTATCATGACTAATGTTATCTATTAGTAAAGCACAAAATGAATACCTCCGATGACGCCTTACGTTGTAAATTGTAAAATAATGTGCCGCCGAAGAGAGTTTTTCTCTCAGCCGCCAAACGATTGCACGAATACTAGTTACCTGCCCGCCCCACTTACGTTGGAAGGTACATGGTAAGGTCCTATCAATAAGCGTTTCAAAATAGCTATACATTTCATTTGAAAACTGTATATACGCATCATTTGCGTGAGGTCAAATAGGCGTTGAAAATTTTGAGTTGAAAAATATTGTCAACGACAAAGTTTTACTAAAGAAAATCTTTCATAAACTCAAAAATAATTAACAATAACACTAAAAATATAATAAATTAAGAATGTAGAGAACTAGTAACATTCCCTGAGACTTTGGAGAAAATCTTTCGTCGCGTTTTTGAGAAATTGAATCCCAAACTTCAAGCGCCATTTGCCAAAATTCAACCATTTCATAATACAAAAAAAAAGTTAATTATTAATCCGTTCTATTCGTACATTATTTGGTAAGCTATGAAGTAAGTACTGCTTACTTCTTCCGCTACGTGGAAGGCTGCTTTGGGTGTGAATATGATTTATTGAGTACATGGCGATTGCACATTATGAATGCCTTACATTTACATGCTTACATGTCCCTTAATACGAGTAGTATAAAGTACGTTTGAATATAAACCCGAACTACTCCGAGAGAGTGCTCTGCATTCTACGTACTTTATTTGGGAAATTTTAAGGACTGCCGGGTGAAGAGTAAGTTGGTAGTAAGGCATTATTCCCACTGGGAAGACACTGATGCTTTGTATTTTGACGTTTTGGAATGTGCCCATACATTCATATGTATGAATGGCGAAAATACTTCCTAATAGATAACAAAAATAAAGTTTACCTCCGAAATTCTCAAAACAAAAGTTCATTTCATTCAATTCTTCACAGATGAGATTTACCTCAATGCAAGTTAATCTTAAAGGTAGGTCTAGCGCCGAACGAGGAAAAGGCAACGTACCTCCTGTGAACTTGGCAGAAGTTTTTGGTTATTGAGATAATTACTAACATATAAATTTAAGATTGTTCGAATCCAGCATCAACACCGCAAACAATATCAGTTTGAAGATCAAGCGAAGAATAACCCTTGATAGTACAGTGCCTTTCAAAACAAAGTATTGTCCATATTTTTTCCAATGTATACTATAACCATGAGATTAACGTCAAATTATTTATAGTATAAAAAATACCGTTTCGCGTTCTGATTGTTTTGTGAGTAGAGTAAGAAGTATCGCGAAAATATTAACAAAGAAAAATGAGTGCGGTTTTTAAAAAGCGTTTGAAGTGGTATTTTTGGTAAAGCATCCAAGGGGCCCGAAAATGAGACCCACACAAGTCGCAAAATATACAAAAACATCGTTATCATTTATGAAGAAGTGGGTTAACCGATATGAAAAGTGCGGAAATGTCGATGATGAGCCAGGGAGAGGCAGGAAGAGAATCACACCGAAAAAGGCGGATAAGGCGATAGTCCAGCTGTTTGATACCACTCTAACGATTAACCTGAAGCGAGCGAGAGAAAAATTATTGCAAAAGGGAATTGAAGTGTCAACGGCTACTATCCGACGCAGGCTTCTGGAATTAAACATCCGTTACAGAAATACCATCTCAAAACCGCTATTGGAAATCTGTCTAAAATGGGACAAGGAGAATTTAGAGCGCGACTGGAGCAACTTCATCTTTACAGATGAATCGTCTTTTGTAGTTTTTAATTCTTACAAGAGAGCTTGGTCGAAACAAGGAGAGAGATTACTACAACGTACTGTAAAACACCCTGCAAAGGTCCATGTGTACGGATGCTTCTCATCAAGAGGATTCGGTAAGCTGATTGCCTTTGCGCATAACCTTAATGCTGAAAGGATGGTCAAACTATACCAAAGAGGTTTATTGAAGTCTGTTGAAATGATGTATGGATCGCAAAATATTAATTGGATTTTACAAGAAGACAACGATCCGAAACACCGAAGTCGCCTCTGCACGGCATGGAAACTGGAAAATGAAGTGGAAACGCTAGACTGGTCGTCTCAAAGTCCAGATGCAAACAAAATCGAGAATGTTTGGTCTTAATGAAGCTAAATCATAGAGCTGGAAAAATAGCAACAACCAAGCAGCTAATTTTGGATTTGGAGAGAGTTACCGTTGGAATATGCTCAAGAATTGAGCCAAAGTTGTACCAGACGATGCCAAGCCATTATTGACAACAACGGGAACTGGACAAAGTATTGACAATAATGCGAAAAAGATATTTGTATTCACTTTCTAAAATTCAATGCAATTCACTAATACATACACTTGTGTGAGTTTTATTAGCAACACTTTATTTTGAAACCCACTGTAAGTGTTACTTATGGCACGGTAGCAATTTAAAAACCAGAGACCTCTCTCTTCGAACACTATAAATCTTTTATCATTACCATCCTCCTATACAGAAACTTGGAGGCCTTGAGAGATATTGAGAAAACTGTCCTACTCAAGATCTATGGCCTTGTTCGCGCGGTCGACGAAAAATAAGGAACGAAAGGCGTCAGAAAAACGTACATACATTAATTATTTGATAATTTATCCAACGCAACCAACAATAGCTTCGATAAAGTTCTAATGCCGAATTGCACTGAAATAACAGACAATTTATGCCATTTAAAAAATATCATATGGAAATGAGGTAAATTACTATTTTTGTTAACGCAATTACTATAGTATCTTTTAGTGTCCAACTTTGCCATGAGCATTTTTTTAATTTAATGCTCAGTTGGAATCCGGCATCAGCAATTCCAAAGTATTTGGCTATTCCTCTTAAAATCCTCTCTATTAACAATTACATGTGTACATTGTTCTTAAATAATTTGCAAATTTCTACTACTATCTAACTATTATACCAACGAAAATATGAAATTTATATTTTCACTACAATTTACCTCTCTTCTCCCTGATGTGACTGTCGTATTGGGAATTGCTGCGTGCGAAATTAATCGCTGCCATTGTGGATTGGAATTCTTGGTATTCGTCTTGAGTACTTTGTTGTTGTAGTGTCTGATGTCCTGTCAGACTCTTACCGAAAGTACTGCTGGCAGTTGTCGTTGGGGGGGTTGTCGTTGGTGTATGTATTGCACTTGCACTTGTATTTGCACTAGAACTCAGGCTGTGACTCACGCCGGCTGCTGCCTGGCTTTGCTCCACACGTGTGGGCACAATTACCAGATTCTTTGCAGCCACACCTTCCGTATCTGAGTCGTCACTTAATTCACTTCTTAGTGGGCTTTCACCCTTCGATTGTCTAATCGTTGTGCCAACGATACGCACATTTGCACCGGATAAAGCTAAACCGGTTGGACGCGGCGATTTTCCGGTGTTAACTTGACGCTGTTGTTCCTCGTATAATTCACTACGTTCTTCGCTCGCGTGCTTGCTACTGGTCACTTTCGTTGTTGTCGTTGTGGTCGTTGTAGTTTTCTTCTTTCTATTGACAACTCGTTGCGATTCTTCCGCGGAAGAACCATGCGATTGGCTCGTCTCTAATGTACTACTAGCCGTATGCGTCGTACCAGTCGCTGTTTGTCCTGTCGCGGTTTCGCCTGTTGGAGCACTGAATGTTGTTAGCAGTTTGTCTGCAGGCGTCGTTGTTGACTCGGTCATTTGCCATGGTGCTTGTTGATGATATGTTTTTTCTTGTTGTTTTTGTTTATGTGTTTCCACAACCATATTGTCTACACTCCTTTCGGTTTCCATTTGTTGTTCCTGCCGTTGCCGTTGCTGTTGGTAATACCGTTGGCCCGACGGTTGCGATTGCGTTTGCTGTTGATGACGCTGCTGATATTGGTGGTGGCGGTGCATGCTACCAACCGTAATGTCAATGTTACCCGGTGACGTTTCCATCGCAACGTTATACAATGCACCCGAAGCATGGCCACCGCCGCCGTCTGGACTGCGTGCCAACTGACGTATGCGCGCTTGCACCGCCGAGTCAGTCGTATCGTAGATTTCGTGGCGTGTGCTTGATTCGCTTGTTTCATCCTCCAAACGTATTAGAATACGGCGACCACCCGCCGTCATGTCGATAGAACGGGGTGGTGTTGCGCTAGTGCGACCGCTTATGGAGCGTGGCATAGAACCTTCACGCTCGCTTTCAGAGGAATCGAAAAACGGCCGATTCTCGCGCTGTGGTGAACCACGTGGCGACACATATCCTTCACCGTGACGGAAGATTTTCTCTTCATGCTTGCGCCCATCACTTGTCATGGACGATGTCACAATAGTGCGTATGCCATCAACAGCATGCAGTTCACGCACTGTCTGCTCGGACTCCAGAAAACGTGCAGTTGCGCTTTTCGGATCACCGGGGCTGACGGGAGTAAACGGTTGCGCGCGGCGTGTTGTTGTGCGTAGTGTTACATTGAAGGGGCTGCTAGTGGTCGACGAGGTCTCCTCATATTGCTGGGAGCTAGTCGAAAGATCCTTTTTCACAACGCGATGCGTCGTACGCAGCGTCACATTGAACGGACTCAAAGGCGGTTCATCAGCGTCTACATACCCCGATTCATCGCCTGGACTTAACTTGGTAGTTGTGCGCAGCGTTACATTAAATGGTACAGCCGTATAGTCCTCCTCCACTTCCACGCGACGCGGCGACGGTTGTGGCGTATGACGTAACTGCACCTGTTGAAATGCCAGTTTGGCAGCCTCGGCCTCAGCTAGCCCACGCTGTCGTTCCTTGCGCAAACGCTTCTCAATTTCCAGCACATCAATATCAAAAGGATTATCCAGCGACTCTGCAGCGCCGGTGGCAAAAGCTTGATTAGCGTGTTCCGCAGTAGGCGTCGAAGTTTGCACGAATTCGCGACGCAGCTCCTCCGCACTTTCGTCCGGTGAACGCTTAAGGCTACCGCCAGAAGACCAAACCTTTTCATACTCCGCCACTTTTTGACGCAAACGGTGTGACGGTGTTGTCGGCGTATCCAGCTCTTCCTCTGCTACATATTGCATAGAACTCGAACTGGAGCTACTCTCATGAAACTCCGCGGAATGGTGTATAATTTTATGCGAGGTATACGTGCGCGTGATTGTCGATGTCTCCAGCTGTTCGCGTACGTCATTCTCCTCCTCGATAATAGTGCTGGCATGGGGCGCAGCTGTTTCAAACGCTGGCGCTGCGGCTGTCGTTGCACCATCGGCGGCGGTCGCATCAGCTGTGCGATTTAAGCGCCGCGTGCGAGCAGCTGGAATGGGCGTTGGTTGTTGTGGTGGTGGTGTTGCTGCTGCGGCATCATACTGCTCCAGTTTGGTATCACGGGCACGACCCACAGCAGCTGCTGCTGTAGTTGCAATGGGTGGGTCTTTATTTTTTCCTGGATCTTTGTCCATGACATCGATATGTTTGTTGTTGGTGTGCTTGTCATGTACGTCCAAACTGCAGGACAACACATTGAGTTGGTCTTACGTTGGGTGTCGCGCAACAGTACCCAGACAGTTGACTCGATATGTGGCTGCAAGTATGTAGTATACAATGTGTCTCGGGTTGAAACTCCACATGCAAGAAAATCGATTTTTCTCACGAGGACATAACGCTTTTTGACTATGCGCCTGCAGAAGTTTATGTTCCCGCAACACTTACTTGGCGTGCGCGTGACAAAACAAAATTTAACGAGGAAGTTACAACACAAACTCAGAATCAGAAAGAAAATTTAATTGCGTCTTGGTGTGCTAAGCAGCACCGCGTCGTATATTATAGATATGTATTTACGTTTAACAAACACAATTCACTTTTTCCATTCACTTTTTCACGTTTTGCGCACCCTTCCACTTCAAAGGGCTCTCAATTTTTCATTCATTAATTTTTTTTTCAATTTCTCTTGATTTATCATTCGTTGATTGATTATTTTTTTTCCCAACAAATTTAAAAACTACAGTGCAAGTGCTGTACATGTGTATTTTTTTTACCGTAAGCTTGAACGGTTCACTTATCTACTAATTGTTCACATTAAAAAGCTAATTCACACAAATGGCGTTCGTTTGAGTAATTGGGGGTAAGACTTTTCACAACTACTTCATAAAATTTTTTTTACTTTTTCTCAAAGGGAGGAATGCAAAAAATATTAGGTAGAAAAATATGTATGTATTTATATAATTTTGTGCGTTTTTTCGCCTTTTCGCTGTATTTTCATTTCCAATCCGTTGCAGTAGAAAGCCGGTTCGATACTGAAACCGAGACTGGCCAGCTAAATCTAATTTTTCTCGTTGCTGCAAAGCGAGCGCTAGCGACACGAAGACACAGCTTCATTTGGGAGCACAAGCTTGGAGAAAAAAGCATTGATTTTTGAATGGAAGCGAGACGGTGAGCGCCTCCAGCACACCACGCTATTACACATAATACATACATAAATGTCTACATTTGTACAGAAAAACGTAGTAACAGCGCAGAGAGCATCGGTATTTTTGCTGGAACAGCTTACTACGTTTTACGTTCGGCTACAATCACCACCATTACCACACCACACCAACG
>JAPVRG010273193.1:1791-13848 GCA_029783565.1 Rhagoletis cerasi
ATGGAAGAAAATGCGTGATACCGTTAGCAAAAAAAATTTAGCAAGTTCAAACTTGCACTTTATTGCACTAGAATTTACTAAACAATAAAACTGCTTACCAAAAATTAGAATGCTTGGAATTGAGATGAAAAGTTTGTGAAATTTTTATAATTTTTGTACAAAGTCTGAAATTTGGATTTATGTGGTATTTGTTAGATAAAGAGCTATACTTTTATAAAAAATTAATAAACACTTAACAAACAAAAGATAAATACACCACAAAAAGTTATGTCGAAGAGTTAAGTAGAAATGTTTGTTTTCCTACAAATACGAAAATCTCAATATATGAATTTATTTTAAAAGCAAATGCAATTCTTTTTTACTTTTTCACTTATCACTACTCAAATCATCGTAATGAGGTAGAATCCATCAGACAAACTGAATTTTTTTATTTATACGCAGATTTTGTCTTCGGAAAACCTACGTAAAAATTTAAGTTATTCAAAAGTTTGAAATTTGCCATTTTTTGACACTTTAATAGCTTCTTTCTTTCAAAATTAGACGTTCCAACAAAAATTTTGTTAATGTACTTGAAATCAGCATAAAAGAAATATTTAGCTAAGTTGGTAAATTTGATTAAAAAAATTAGACACATTTACTACCGGGCCCGGATTTTCTCTCGACGGCCCTGGGTATTTTGCAAGGAATGGCCCATATTTTTCTATAACTTGTATTGAGCCGGGCTTAGACACATAAAATTTCACAGAAATTTTTCAAACGGATTGGGAAAAGAAAATGTCTCCTGTAAAGTTAGCTGTTTGACGCTTATGTTATATTCGCGCTTAGGGTTCGATATGCTTAGTGTTTTTAAGGAATAGTGACTGGTGCGTAGTTTATAGTTGATTTATTTCTAATGCATACTTAGAAAGATAAATATTTTTAATAAAATGTTAAGTTCTGAACATGAATTGTGGATTTGTGCGTTCCTCAACCCCTGGACATTTTGATATTTCAAAGGACCCAGTCAAGACTGAACCTGGATGAAGCTATAAAATTGCAAATACTGGAGCGTCCAAAAGTGAAACCGAAGGTTTTTTCAATACTGTGTTTGACAGGGAAAAATTCTGTGGCAACACTTCTGATATCATCAATTCATTTAAGAGTAAGCTCATCAAATTAATTGAAAGAGAGTCAACGAAATCTCTTATTACTTAATATTAACCTCACCAAGTATATGCGAGCAGCCAGTAGCGCAAGTAAAAATCCCACTCTCCAACCATTCGACTTCGATCTGAAGCCACGCCCCGCTTACTGCTCACTGTTAAAGGAGGTTGGTCGTTTGTATTGTTGGTTGAGTGCGCTTGCAGCATTTAAAACAGTAAATGCCTACGGAGCCGTACATCGTACACACATACAAGGAAGTTTGGCCAAAACACTCACGGCCACGGCTACGAGTTATTTCGTGCCGGCTACCGATCAACCTCAGCCGAACCCGAACGTGATATAGTAGAGATTCTCATTCATACCTTGCATAAGTAAAAAACTTGCGTTCATACATATATATGTCCATATGTACATATATGTCAACGGTTATTATGTATGGGTACATAGGCATATCCAGATATCAAAATGTATGCGTGTATGCATTCAGCAGCGAGCGAATACAGTCCAGTGTTGATTTTGGGAAAAAAAGTTATCGTACCTAAAACAGAACAGAAATCATACCTAAAACATTCGTAAAGTGTCTAAGGGCCGATTTCATAATAAAATTAATGAATCATTTCAACTTAAAGGATGCTTTATCTTGCCGATCGATTTCACAAAGCCACTTTAAAGATAGGATGCCTTTAAGAGACACAGTACATTTAAATGGCACTTTAACTAAATAGGCAGAATAGACGACTCAATTATAATTGAGCTATATCGATTTTAATCGATAATCATGAAGTTCAATTCGCGATTTACACCACTCCAATAAATCGTGCAAGTCTTATTCGAAAGAGGGAGAAAGATGTCTGCGAATTGTGACTACTGCGTTGATACTACTTTCTTCTCAGGTTTGAGTTTGAGTAAAAATCAAAATTTTTTGATTTTTGCTCAGTTAACTGCGCAAAAAGTACAAACTGCTAAATACACAGCACAACCGAACTGTACACAGTTCAATTTGTGCAGTTATTTGCGTCGTCTATTCTGCCTAAAAAGGAAACTTTTGCAAAAGGAACTTTAATGTTTCATTATAAAATCGGTCCTAAAATACACAAAAAATCGGTTTTATAATTTTGTTTTATTTTAATTCCAAAGATGTACTAATGAAATAAAAACATGCCTTCTAACTGCGTAAACCTTGTAAAGATACTCAATTTTGTATGGAAAACCGGTTTATATACAAGGTTATTGCCCTGATATTTTAAAATTAGTTTGTACAACAATCGCACCTACATATGTACATTCTTTGTAGGTATTAACGTAACACTTAACAAGTACATTGCAGGGATGCTCAACAAACGTAAAGATATCATTTAGTTTCTTTAATGAGCAAAATTAACTTAACGAAATAACTTCGTTACGTTTCAGAGCTAAATTAGCGAAACGAAATTCAATCGTTTCCGTTGAAACGGCGGGAATTGCACTTAAAGGAAACCCATTTAAGTACCAATTGGTACTTACGTTAAGTTCATTAAGGTATATTCTTAAAAAATATGAGAATTCATGTTTTTCAATAAAGTTTTAATGTTGAAAAACAAAAATGTTGCAAAGGGCGAAGAATTTTGACTGATACAAGTTGCGTGATATCGGTCGACTATTTATGTTGCCCTGTTGAGAGAAACTACATTAAAAAGTTTGACCTGGCACATAAGAATTTAAATTTGTAAGTAATTTTCAGAACTAAGCACAAAATTGTCTGCTATTTAAACGAGTGTGCTACTTGAACGTGTGGTAAATGTCTGTTACATCGTAATTTGTAGTATCAAAGTTCATAGTATGCATACCATGTTGTGCGAACCATAAGTCTATCAGGGCTGTATGTAATAGATCGTTTACAGAAAGAAAATCTAAAAATTGTAAATATGGAATTAATTACCACTGAAAAAAGTAAATTATTCAATTAAAAGGGATTTGTATGAAAAAGTGCCTAATTTCAAAGTACCTAATGTAACTTCTACGTACAAATGGCCGAAAAAGGTACAAATGTACCTATAAAATCAACACTGATACATACTGTAAATCCACACTTCCATATGCATGAACATATACTTGCATATGTTCAAAACACCAACTTGTGTACACCTAGGCACGTGCACATGGTTGTGAGCGTCTACATTGCACACGAACGTATGGACAATACAGGCATAGTGTAATAGCGATTTTGCCCTTAAGGGAGGTAGTGGCATTGGCTCGCGCTACTGGCCGGGATTGAGGCAGCAGGCAAGCAACTGGGGCGTTATTCTTAGTTTTACTTCGTTTATTTTGAGCGATGCCTTTAGCGTTAACATCGTTTGCAAGCGTGAGCTTCATCTTTGGCTGGCGTTCGGCAGCGAATCAACATACATAGCAATGCTATGACAGTTTTAGTGGTTGCTGCATGGTTGAGAACATTAGGAATTGGAAGGCTCAAATCAATTCTATATACAGTGGTGGCCATATCATATGTACCTAGCTATGCATCTGAAAATAATAGATATGTATTTTAGAAAGCTTTACAAATACCAGTTTTTTGGCGAGATACAAAGGCTTTTCTTTGACCACTTCGTAGAGAGACAAAATACCCTCGACGTTATGAACCCACTCGAAAACTTGCAACTCCTTCACTCAATCGTGGAGTCTGCCAATTTCTCTCAGGTCCTGCTCCGATAGTGGTGTTCGCACTGCAGCCGGCACCATTTGCGGCTGCGTCCTTGTGCTAGTCTGTTCTACGCTACCTAACCGTCCATTGATACTAGCCAGATTTTGGTCTGGAATTGTGCTATTGGATTCAATCCTTCCTAGCCTAGACTCCAGAGTTACACCGTTATTCTCGATACCACTAAGGCGCTCCTCAAGTCTTCTAATCTGCTCGAGAATAGCATTAACACCCCCCATTGAGCTCATTAACTTTGGTAGTTAAGGCGTCCATTTCGATATAAGGATGAGGTTTTAACAAAAAATAATGGCTTCAATTAATAACTGATTTTTTTTTTTAATCAAGGCACGGGATACGCACTAAATATTTTTACGCCACAGTACGATATTGAAATCAAATTTATATTTTTTTGGCACACAGCGGTTCTTTAAATTTGTTTTTTATATGCGTTTGGCTATTATTTTGACAGTTTTCTGCAAAAGAACAAGAAAAGAACCGCAAATAGGTTTGTGAAACTTTTACCACGTTCTTATGTGAACGGCGACGTGTACCAGGTTGGCGTTTCACAGTACATTAGTCTTTAAATGCTTTTAGTTCTGGTCGAGGAAAGGCTGTATTATCCTTTTTAGTCGTCAACAATCAGATTGAAGGCAACCTACTAAGCCACAATTTGCTTTACATAGTTCTGATGTGTAGCTGGAAGTGCCATCGAAGTCAAGGAGTGGCTGTCCCGTTATTATGTGAACGTGCACCCAAGTCGGGCGTACCTAGACAAAGACTGGTTGCTATTGCAGGATCACAAAATTGGCTTTGACAAAATTGGCGGGATCCGGCCTAGGAGTATAGGGACGCGGAGATTGCACAAGGATATCTAGTGATATGACTGTGGAGGCGTCAAAGGTTTACACTTTCTCGTACTTTTTAATAAATTCACATCTGTCGAAGATTTCACTTCCTAACACTTTTGTTATAATATTTAATTTAAATGTGTACCTGAGGGTCTTCGGGGTCACAGGACACTTACAGCATTGTTATTCCTGTATCAGCCAACAAGTACTGACAGAAGAGGACGTAGTAATTTATAGTCTAAGCCTGAGGTTCATCGGGGTCACAGGACTTAGCAATCTGTAATTAATGAATTTATTGGACTTATGAGCCTTTTTATAATACTTTATTGTTTAAATTGTTTGACCTCGTCTAGGAAAAGGAGCTTTTATACTCTGTAGTGTCCCGTGGGGATCGCAGAGCTAAGCTAATGTTATAAACCTGAGGGTCCTGATAAACCGCGGTTTCGAATTTTTTTTTTTTCGGATGATGTGATAAAGTGATAGTGGCAAAGTGTTTTTGGAAAAAGTGAAATAAAAATCAAAACATAAAATAAAAAACACTTTGCCACTATCACTTTATCACTATCACCTTCAATCACTTGCAGCAATCATTCGGGAGGGACTCCCACAGTTAAGGGGATCCATACCGAAGGAGTCCCACAGTTAAGCAGGCTCCTCACAAGAACCCACATTTCAGTGGGTCCCTGCTCGGGCGCCACTTAACGAACACGCGGATGCGTGCCCGAAAAAATTAAAGTTGGGGGCCGCCCCGCGGCCTCACAAGTTCTTCCTAAGGACAGAAATAAAAATACAAGATTAGCCGTACAATTGTGTATTTACCATTCGGCTTTAAAATGGGAATGAATACAAAATATTTCTTAAAGCTATCGCTTAGTGTATAAACGGCTTAATTAGTTGCTGACGCTGCGCTTCCTACGAATTGCATTTTGGTTGCATAAAGTCTATCGGTATTGCTTACATATCAGGTCAATTACCTGCAATGGTTATGCGTTCATGTGGGAAAGTGCGGAGTCAGCATATTCATAACGGCAAGTTTGCCTGCCCCCGTGTTAACTTGCATAGATTGGCACTTACACAATATGTTATTGTTTGGCCGAGCTTCTCCTCCGATTTGTGGCGTGCACCTTGATGTTGTCACACAAAGGGGAGAGACCTGCAGTTGTACGCCGACTCCGAACGGCGATTGTATGTATTTTTATCAGAAACTCTTTCTCATGTTAGGTCGCAGTTTTTATTTATTTTTTGATGTTGGTCGGAAACCGGGATCGAACCCAGTTCTTGAGGAATGTAAGCGGGCACTGCTAATCACTGCAACACAGCAGCCACTACATTCACCTTTTAAAAGCATCTAATATCTTATCTTATGAATGCTTAGATTTAACATTAAATTCGATAACTATTCTGCAGAAATTTAAATTTTTATATTAATAAAATTTTAGTAAACGTATTTTTAAGATCTTTAAACTTTTCAATGCTCGACTTTCAACTTCCAAAAAAATTGCTAGTTGGCTATTCGACTAATCGAATAGCCGGATAGTCGACTTTCAACAAGAGCTCTATAGAGTATACTTTCAACTAACTTGAATGTGGCATTTACTTCGGGAGCCATGGGCGTCATGGCTTTTAGGGAAGTGAATATTATCCATTTCTGGTATGTTTATACAATATAGTTATTTCTTCGGGTCCCTTTAAAATATATGTTTGATTTTCTATACCGAAGATAGTATGCCAAAAAATCTGTGCCCTTTTGTTACTATGCGAGTTAGTAGTTTTCGATTATAAAGTCGATTTTTAATATTGTATTTGACTGCTAAGAACAAAACACCATTCAAAACTATTAAAATTATGGCACCAACAAAAAGAGAAGTTTTTTGTGGGTACACTTCACAGCAAAAAGTTTTCATTTGTGAATTGAAACTTTTTTTGTATAAATATGTATGTATGTCAAATTTGTAATATATGTACATACATGTTTCTAATTTTTGCAAATGAAGTTGTTAAATAAAATGAAGAACTAATATTTGTTTTATTGATTTGCGTTTGCGCAATCTACTGAATAAGGCAATTTTAAAAAAGAAAAATTAATTTGCTGTCCTCATATAACAAGCATACATACATACATAGGTACACCCCTATTCACTTGAATAGGTACATTTTATTCCTGATCCGAGCTTATATCTGGACTTCCGAGCATTTTGAAGAATGATCAATGTAGCAGAAAAGTGATGAAAATTAAAAAATAGCTTGACTACTTTGGTTTTTATTCCACTTTTTATAAAACTACACGAAAAATCTCCTTATTTTTTTGTTTCACTTGAATAGGGACAGCGGCTTTAATAAAAGCAAAGTATTAGATTGAACCAACAAAAGCATACGATTGATTGTAATTATATTATTTAACACTTTTAGTATTGGATACTACATATTTAATTCCAATGTATGGAAAACCCTACTGTCCGGAAGATTCTTCAAGACGCATTTTAAAAAATTAAGGATATCTCGCTCCTTACCATTTTAATCTCCGGAAGGAACAACTGCCAATCATCAAATGGATTGCCTTACTCGTAAAATTAGCAAAACGGCCAGTTCCAAACATGTTCCCTTAAGTTTAGGTCCAGTAAATGGGGTAAACAATGAAAAAATTACGACTTTGCTTCGTTATCCTCAACTTTACAGCTCCTGGCTAAAAATATGTCCTTTATACCTTTTTTGCTTACATTTTTCGTAATTTTTGAAACTTGAGTGACTATCTAAACTGCTCTAGGATACGAAATTGCGGTTCAGATCGCCATACTCCCTTCTAGGTCATGGAAGGGAATCAAACAACGTTCGTCCTTTCAAAAATGGCGAAAATTATTATTAAAGCCGTTTTAGCCATCAAAATTTAAGTTTTCGCCGGAGAAAACCACACTTTTCTAGTCGTTCTTCCAAGACATGAGAGTCGTACAAAACTCCAGTCGTGATTCTTACGGTTGTGCATTAATTGATGCCCCTTTTTGAAAAATGCTGAATACGAGTGTATAGAGCAATTCGTAATCTACTTTGTGGTGTCATGAACATCAACGTTTTTCATAAATGTTGGTCCACTATCTCGATAAGAAGATGCTGACCTCATAATGGACTTTTTTATATCCTTCTAGTTTTTGTGTTTTGGCTCAATTTCATGTTTTTTTCATACGATGCGGCGGGCCGGCTTTAGCTATCAAAAACATTTGCATTTGCTTGAATATTATTCTCAACAGATCGCCTACATAGTCCGAGATCGTCGAAGCCCTCAATTTATGCATTTTTGCGGTTGAAAGTGTGCCTGGTTCGTCCGTTCTTACTCTGTTATAGTTCTTAATGTCCTTTAAATTCTTTAAAATATTTTAAGTACAATTTTAACAACCTTACAATACACACAAGGATGCTATGCGTACTTGTCCCTTTTCAAATGAATCAAAAAAATAGGGAGATTTTTCGTGTAGTTTTATAAAAGGTGAAATAAAAACCAAAGTAGTCAAGATATTTTTTTTTAATTTTCACTACTTTTCTGCGACATTGATCATTCTTCAAAATAAGATTCAAAGGAAGCTTTTCCGATGCCCACAAGTCCAGATATAAGCTCGAATCAGGAAAAAAGTACCTATTCAAGTGAATCGGGGAGTTGTATAGAATACACAGTAAAAAGGAAAATTAAATTTGGTTCGATATCGATGTCTTTTGAGTTTTGTGTGGTTTTTTGTAGTGTTTTTCATATTTCGTTTTTTGGCACACCGAAAAGATCAGATTTTAATCCAGTTTTTGAGCGGTTTGAAACTTGAATAAAAAATCTCATGTATATCTTCACTAAATTATCGGCAGTCTCGTATAGCTCCAATACACGGTGGAGAGAATACAGAAGGTGGCGCCGATGGCAACGCCGCTAATCGGCTCTCAGTGAATTTGACAGAATCAGCTGTTTTGGTGACGTCACAGTAGAGTTGACAGCAGTCACGGTGGAGAGCAGTGTTGCCACGGACATTTTTTTCCTACCAAAACCTACCAATTTTTTTTAGTTATTTTTTTTTTCAATGTCATGTTTATTAAAAATTAAGATAATACAACATTTAGTTAAACTAAAACACAGCTAAACAATAAAAATACATTAACTCTGTATAACTACCCTGCAGAAAAAAATTATCAATTGATTAAAATAAACAACTTTTAGTTAGCTTTTTTCCGGGATTTCGATAAATAACTAACTTTTAATTAGCTATGACGAAACTAACTTTTAAGTTAGTTGTAAAGTCGTGCAGGAGTCATGAAGACGTTGTCGGGAGTTTGTTTTCTTTACAAGTCTCTATATAAATATCTTCATTCAAAAATTACTTTCAATACACTTTCTTCTGCACTTCTCATATTCTTTTTCGAGACCATCTACAAAGAACATGTAAACAAATAAGCAAATATGTAATGTTGAACAAAATAAGTAAATAAATAAAAATTAAAATCAAATCTAGCTTTAAGTTGCTCTAAAAATTCAATATTGAACTAAAGCGCCTTCATTTTCACTTCAATTATCTCATCAGAACACAAATTACCTTTCATGAGTGGCTCTGCCCTGGTTTCAATGAAAATGTCTGAAACTGATTTGTGATTACATTTGTCTTTGAAATTAAAGCCAACATCAGTCTTTAAGAACTCGTGTTTAATAAAGTTGCTTTGAATTAAAAGGCTGCTAAAATGTTTGGATATATGTACATATTTTCTATTTTTCGCAAATAACTATTATTGTCGTGGAACCTACCAAAATCCCATCCAGCCTACCAACCAACCAAATGGAAAAACACGTACCAGTTTTGGTAGGAAAAGTCCATATGTGGCAACACTGATATTGGACATTTCGACAGCTCAGTTGTCAACTCTACAATGACGTCATGCCCAAATTACTCTCACGAATTCTGCTTCAATCGGCGAAATCTTGTATTCTATCATTCTTGGCTCCAATATGTATGTATATTCAAATCCTATAAATTAGGGATGGGCAGCAAAACAGCTCGTGCGCAGCAGCGCGGGCAAGCAGGTGCTAGATGCGGGGTTAAAACTTAAAGCCGAAAGGGTAAGCAGTAGGTAGGGAAAGTCAAAATTTTAATTTGTACCTATGTGCGGAAACGGTTGTACCTCAAAGTAGTAGAATATATGTACATAAAATGTAAAAATTTTTGTTTATGTGTATGTTGAACAAGTTTGAATCGCTTTCATAAAAAGTTACGAAAGTACCTAAAATGGTGTGCTTGTACCGAATGCCCTTTCAAATTTAAAAAGGTTTGAAAAAGTACAATTGCAACTACATTTTCATGACTGGTAAGCAGGGCCGTCGAGAGAAAATCCGCGCCCGGTACTAAACATGTGTCGGGCCCCCCTACATCCAAAAAAATTTTGTTTATCTAAGTTTTTTAATCAAATTTACAAACTTAGCTAAATATTTCTTTGATGCTGATTTCAAGCACATTAACAAAATTTTTCTAGCACGTCTAATTTTTGAAAAAAAAAGAAGCTGTTAAAGTGTCAAAAAATGGCAAATTTCAAAATTTTTAATAAATTAAATTTTTACATAATTTTTCCCAAGGCAAAATCTGCGTATAAATAAAAATTCAGTTTGTCTGATGGATTCTACCTCATTTCGATGAGTTGAGTTGAAATAAGTGAAAAAGTAGAAAAAACTGAATTTGTTTTTAAAATAAATTCATATATTGAGATTTTCGTATTTGTAGGAAAACAAACTTACTTAACTCTTCGACAAGACTTTTTTTTGTCTATTTATCTTTTGTTTGTTAAGTGTTTATTAATTTTGTATAAAAGTATAGCTTTTTATCTAGCAAAAACCATATAAATCCAAATTTCAGCCTTTGTAAAAATATTATAAAAATTCCACAAACTTTTCATCTCAATTCCAAGCATTTTAATTTTTGGCAAGCAGTTTTATAGTTTATTAAATTCTATTGCAATAAAGTGCAAGTTTGAAGTTGCTAAAACTTTTTTGCTGACGGTATCACGCATTTTCTTCCATATAAAGACATGTTTTATGTGGAGAAGAGTGCATAACACCAACAGAAAAAAATTATCAAAATTCAATGCGATTTTTTAGCAACTTCAAGCTGTCATTTTATTGTACCAGATTTTAATAAGCTATAAAACTGTATACCAAACGTTAATTTAGAAATTCTAAGTAAAATACTTAGTGGCCGCTGTGGTGTAGTGGTAAGCAGTGCGCACTTCCACTCCGCAGGCCTGGGTTCAAGCCCTGGTCAAAGAAAAAAGGTTTTTTCTTAACAGCGGTCACCCCTCGGCAGGCAATGGCAAACTTCCGAGGGTACTTCTGCCATGAAAAAGCTTCTCACAAAAATACAATCGCCGTTCGGAGTCGGCGATAAACTGTAGGTCCCTCCCCTTTGTGTTACAACATCAAGGCGCACGCCACAAATCGGAGGAGAAGCTCGTCCAAACACTAACATATGGGCATATCCTGAAAATAGACAACCAAAAGGAAAAAAATAAAATACCACCTAGGCCAAACTTTATAATGCCAATCGATAGCTACATGTTTCGCCTTTCACGCACTGAAATTTTATTTTAATTGGTCCATCACATATCAAGATATTAACGAAATTTCTAACTACTTTTCCTAATATTAAAATTTTTTAGTAAACATACTTTCCAAAAAGCTTCCCTAATTGCGATAGAAGTTGATAAAGAATTGAAAATATGTGCAATAGTTAAGTACATCCTCTTTATTTTTAACTCTTATACCAGAAATTATATAAAAAGTTGCGACCAATGGTCTAAAGTGAAGTCAAAAATGTTGCTTTTTTCCAAAGGTTACGAACGCGAAATATACTTATTATATATATATTCACCAATATTTTAGTACCAAAACTAGTTTGGGTAACTTTCCCTTTATATTATTATTATTTCTTTATTTAGCATTAGCTATTTTAAACTTTCAGGTACATTTTTACATATACATAGTTTCAATACTATCTTATAGACTTATTGAGAGCTATCAGTCATATTTGTGTAAAATGAAAAGGAATTTAATTAACAATCCCAAATCATTTTATGGTTTCGTAAATTCAAAACGTAAAGTACATGGTTTTCCGTCCGCTATGAACTATCACAACACTGTGTCTAGTGACAGCCAACTCATTGCCAACATGTTTGCCCAGTTCTTTAGGTCCAATTATTCTGTAGACTCTCCTGCAAGTAAGGACTATCCGTATGAACTTTGTCAGGTTAACTCAGTTCATATTCCGGTGGTATCTTCCGAAGAAGTTTTACACTATTTAAAAACCTTAAAAGAGTCATTTAGGCCTGGACCAGATCATATTCCGACCTGTTTCCTTAAAAAATGCGCTGAGAACATCTGCG
>JAPVRG010273198.1:4429-15704 GCA_029783565.1 Rhagoletis cerasi
TTCGAACAGTTTTTATTTGTAGAAACGTCATGAAAAAAATCGACCGAAGGTAGAGATTTTTCAAAAATATAAAAAAGTCAAAAAATCTCGAAAGCCATTACATTTTTTATAAGTTTATATCTCTTTATTTGGTAGACCATAATGTCGCACACTGACAGTTGAAGGGTTATCCATGACTTCCTGGACACCCTGTATTCGCTTAAATGATGCACAAATCGTATACATAATATTAGTGCGTATTCCCCTCTAATTTTTTGGAAAAACATTCTTCAAGCAAATGATAAGCATGCAAAAGTTTTTAATTCTTTTGATTCAGGTTGAGATTTTTAATTGAGCATAGTTACTATTAGAAACTCTGAGACTAGCCTATTCTATTCTAAAGGCTCTCGGCGCGCAGATTTTAAATCCAGCATGAGATTCATAACTCGGGGGTTTGCTAAATTCGCAGTAACATTTCAACACGAATAAATTTGTTTTAAGAAAACTCGATCTGACCTTTTAAAAACATAAGTAACTATTTCCTTTGAAAATTTTATTTTGTTTATTCTTATACTTTTCTTATCGATATGGTCAATTGAAGTTCATGGATAAGGCAATGAATCGATGGCTCCGATTTATTTTATCTGAGCTGGTCGACAGTCGTTAATCTACCGTATCTTGAATGTCGTGCGAAAAACTATCTTAGCTCGAGGATCTATTCTAGCTTTGTACTAATTCAGCGCTGTCAGACAAACTATCCCAACTCAAACGCGCCTCTGTTTATTGTGTCTTAACTCCATAGCTTAGCAGCTTATTACAACTACGTATGTCGATATATGTTAAGGCGAACCATCTTTTTTGCATGGTTAGGTTTGAATATCTTGAGAACCTGAGGTGATGGAGCAAATCTGATGCCGCATTCAAATACAGCGAACCAAAATTCTTCGCAAAAGTGCATGCTTTACGCAGGGTCTTGAGTTTTGCGAAATTTTGTGGCACTGTGTTACTTAATTCGATTATTGCAGATCGCTTTTCCCATTTGGTAGGTTCATTAATTCTTTTTTGTCATGCACTTTCAGTTATTCTTTGTTATTTATTCATTTAAATGAGGGACCAGTATTAACAGAAATACAAAAAAGCAAACACATTTAATTTAAATATAAAACTAAACACTACTTACACAGCCACATACACACAAACTTGTATCTACTAAAACAAAAAAAAAAATAAAAAAATTATCACAATAAAAATAACAAACAGTACACGAAAACACGAAATTTAGTGAGCAAAAACAAAAACATTCTCTAAATCAACAGAACTCATTGCAGAAAGGTGCACAGCCTTATCGGGTGCGTGCACACAGTTATCGACCACCACAACATCAATTTCACTTCCACCTCAGTCCTATGAAGTGGACGCACCGCAGCCGCTTGTCGATCGCAAGCCATCCATATCTCTATTAAGATGGAACAGTAGTGTTAGAGTACGGAATGAACAGGTTGCCACGGTGCTATCGAATGCAGCTGCAACAACGACGGCCCGCTTTCAAGCTGCCAGGCAAGGTTTGAATTTCCGTTTCCATTTCCATTTTCGTTTAATACGATTGACTAAAATTAAAAAAAAAAAGTTAAACAATATGAAATTAAACATTATTAAACACGAGTAAACAAATTTTGAAAATTAATTCAAATTACAATAATTTAAGTATCTACATTTTTTTTTTTTCAAATTACCAAAAGCCATTGTTGCAAAGCTAATTCCACAGCATAGTTGTTACAAAAAAAAAATATATTAAAAATCGTTTATGTGTGTTGCGTTACGCTAAAATAATTTGCCTACAACTTTCCTTACTTCCCAACAATGCTATTTCCCAACGCCCTAGTTTCCTCTCCCATTCATTTTCTTTCAACCTTTTCCTATGTCCTACGCCTAACACTGCAATGAAAGTAAGAAAGTAAAATAGCGAAGATTATTTCACACAGGGGAACAATGGCCGACAAAAAGGACGCTGGAGTGAAATTGTATTTTCTTGCAAGTAAAGTAGTTTCTTGCCGTTTTTACTGATTCATTTTGAAAAATGTCTAAGCTGACCTCAATGCTTTTTCACTGGGTGACCTTGAAAAATGATTTGGCGCTTTTTATGGTAAAAGTTGGTATACACAGAATTAAATGAAGAGCTACATTTCCTCTAAGTCAAATCTTCAGCGATAAAATAAACGAACGTATACTTCTTGATAATGTGGTTTACGGTCTATAACTCTGCGATGTGTTGCTTTGTCGATTTACTGCTTTTGGAATAAAAATTTTGGAATCACATTTTACGCTTTCGAAAAATAGGAATGAATTCATTTTTCCCCTGTGCTGTTTTATAAAACTAACTTTATAAAAAATGTATAATATTTAACTGCTTACTATTAATACTAACTTTATACTGCAGTTGTATTTAAAAAATACAAATGATTTTCTGAAACCAGCAACGCTAAACTGTCGCCTTCAAAATTTGAAAAAAAAAGTAAGAAATCAAGGCCCGAATCGCGGCATTCGTGATGGCAGTATTACCAGCTTCGAATCTAATCGAATAAAATGGCAGCTGTTTCTCCCCAATCTATATACATATTAATACGATAACATAAATTTTGTGTTTTTCTGTAGATGAGGAGAAAATCGGTTGAAAATTGCGGCCAAAATCGTCGTTTAAAAATTTCCGTACTTGTGTATATGTAGTAGTTGTTGCAACCTGTTCAATTTGAGTTGTGTTCACATTTCGGTTTACTTCGAATTCCAAATGAAACTTTATAATAAAGATGCGAAGATGAAGAAAGAAATGATAAACAAAGATGAAGACAAAAAATTGAAAATTCAAGATAAAGATGAAAATGAAATCAATGAGGAATACATATTTACAAGACTAATGCTCAGTTTTTTGACAAAGGCTTAAATTTGCAACGCGCTTAAAGTCGCTTAATTTTAAATTTAATTTAATTTAATTTTTTTACGACACCGTTTACGACGCCACCACGCTTAAGTCTCAGATTTCTTAAATCGAAAAAAATGCCGATTTAAGCGTGTTAAATCGAGATTTATCTTATTACCGGTTTTTTACTGTCATTTAACTCTCGGTATTTGGCCAGGATACAAATACGTAAAGCATTTTTAACAATTTTGCTCTACATTTGATGCCTGCGGATTTTGTTAGTTTTGCCAGTTATTGGGCGATGACGCGTCAGTTTGTAGTATTTTTTTTTTATATATTTTATTTTGTTTTGTTTTATTTTGTTTAATTTAATCATTTTATTTTATTTTGTTTTTTTGTTTTATCTAATTTCACTTAATTTCATTTTATTTAATTAATTTTAATTTAATTTAGTTTATTTTAATTCAACTAATTTTAATTTAATTTAACTAAATTTAATTTAAAATAGTTTATTTTATTTTGTTTTATTTTATTTTATTTTATTTTATTTTATTTTATTTTATTTTAATTTATGTTATATTATTTCACAATTTTTTCAGTCAAATTTAATTTTTTACAGTTTAGTTTTATTTAAAAATGTCATACCAGCTGTAATTACATTTAAAAAATGAATGAAATAATTGAAGAAAATAAAAAAAAGTTTTAATTTTTTATTTGCCTGGCAGTGGGCCTCGAACCCACGACCTCGCGGCTCAGCTTTCTCTGTTGATATATGGAAAAATTATAATTTTGAAAAACGTTGTAAACTGACAATTCAGCCCATTGTCAGCGGTTTACATCCGAGTAGTAAAAATACAATTACGACGCGTCGCAAATATGATTATTTTTGTGAACAAATCGGAAAAATTTAGCCGCGTTGTAAACGGAGTCATATTATAAATCTCGATTTAACTAAATCGAGTTTTAGGCGGTTTTAAAACTTATTCAACAAACTGGGCATTAGGGTAACTGAAAGAGTAAGAACATTTGTTTGTAATTTTTCAATAAAAATCGAAATATGTATAGCCAGTCATCAAAAATTTAGTTATCGAAAGTTATCAAGTTATCGTAATTTATCGAATCATTTAAATTTATAGTTATCGAAATTTATCTGGTTATCCATATTCATTGAGCTATCGGAATATATTGAGTTATTGAAATTGATCAATGTTTATAGAAATTTACCGATAGTTATCGAGTTTTTAAAAATTTATCGGATTATCGAAATTTTTCTAGTTAGTAAAATTTTTCAACTTATCGATATTTATTGATTTATAAATATTTATAGTCACCGAAATTTATTGAGTTATCGCAATGTATTGAGTTCTTTCAACTTATCGAAATTTATAAAGTTAGCCAAAGTTTATCGAGTTATCGATGTATCTCAATATATGTAGATTTTTGAGTTATCGAAATTTATCGATTACGGGAAACGCACAGTTATCGAAACTTATTGAAATTTGTCGAGCTATCGAGTTTTATCGGAATTTAGTGTGTTTGAAATTCATCGAGTTATCGATAAAACCACAACGACTGTTAGCCCATGACATCGGCGAAAAATTGGCGTCTGGAGCCTAAAATTTTAACATTATTGGCATTGCGGCGGTAAGACCCTTTCTTTCCTAGTTATGGTTTGGTTGGATGCTCTTAAGAAATAGGTAAATGCCAATAAAACAGATACGTTTAAACGGCTAGTTTCTTTGATAACAGGAGCAACGAAGATAACAGCCACAAACTTTGTCACAACGACCGTGAGTTGCAGTTTGGCGGGATCCAAACCCAGCGCACGCGAAATTTTTCGCCTTCTCACTTTAGTTCGCTCTCTAACGGGTGTTTGGTCGCTACCAAGAGCATACCTAGATATATATATGCGGACGTCGTAAGTTGCTTTGAATAATAATAATAATAATAGATTGGCGCTTACACATATCGAGCCTTAACCGCCAAAATAACGTAAGCGACATATTTTTAAAAGTTTTCTTTTTGATGCAGAAATGCTCCTAGAGCATCTAGATACATTTCTGCATCAAAAAGAAAATTTTGAAAAAATGTCGCTTACGTTATTTTGGCGGTTAAGGCTCGATATGTTAGTGTTTGGTCGAACTTCTCCTCCGATTTGTGGCGTGCGAGAAGCAATTTCATGGCAGAAATATACTCGGAGGTTTGCCATTGCCTGCCGAGCGGCTTTGAACCGTATGCAAAATAATCACTTCTGGCCACTCCCTGGTGAATGGCAGTTAAAAGCTTTCCCCACTTATGTAGACTTCTGCGGACGGAACCATCCTCAACCGTGCATTGGAGCGGTGGTAATAATGAGAACTTACGCTTCGTTTAATGAAATGAACTGGAATTTACATGATGGTAAGGTTCTTCTTATTTTGCCCAGCAAGGGGTCCATCTAGGGTCATGTATCTGCCCCTAAAAGAAAGAAAATCATTTCATCTGTCCGTCATCGATAGAGTTTTCGAAATAAAAGGATTGGCTTTAGCCTTTTGGAGCACAGAAACTCTTGACGATGAGTTACACAGAAAGGTTCTGTGGAATCCTCAGGCGTCAGTTATGACCTTCAGGGAACGGTCAATGTGTTAGTGTAGTAGGCCTTACGAGGCAAGGATACAACAGAAAACAGTTCAACATTCTCGAAGCAAGAAAAGATTTTACTATTTGTGGAGCATAAATGCTTAGGACGTAAACCATAATGACAAATATTGCCTATACTTGTGTTAGAAACTCTTAAAATATTTAACCCCTTATTCATAAAAAATACAATAGCTTTAAAAAAGGTTTATAAATTGAAAAATGTATGAAAATTTCACTTCATAGAACTCTTTAAACCTATTTTATTTTTTATGAATAAGGGGGTTAGAAATTAGAGCTTTTATTGCAAGTTTGGAACGCGAGCCAAATCTTTCAAAAGCTTTTTGTACAATTTATATACGGCTTGTGCGAAATGAAAGCATTCGATTTGAGCCTTATATACATTTTAAATAAACCAGAACATGGCCCACGGTAAGGGCGGTTTAAAGCTTTCCTTAGATTCGTGAACGCGAACCAAGCAAAAAGATCTCTCTGATCGTGCACGTTCTCCCGCCAAAACGGACGAGCGAATACTATATATGCATACACAATGTATGTATCTATCTTAGTCGAATTTAGCTACTTCATATGCAAGCGTGCAAAGCTTTTAAAAGCTCTATGTACCATTAATAAATGACTGGCAAAAAATAAAAGCTCTCTCTGGCCAACACTCATTTAAAGCAGCGACGACCAAAATATATCCCGCGGAAGAAACTCATATGCTTTCTATTGATTTTTTACGGAAGCGCACACACTAAAAGCTTTCTAAAGCCCAATTTGGCGCTTCTTAAACTTTCAGTCGTGTTTTGTTTTTAAATAGCTAAAATGCGCCCACTTGTAATTGTTGTTCTTCCGAAGCATTTTAACTGTGATAGAGCCTTAAATTTTTGGAACTAGATTGAAGCTCTACAAAGATAAAGTGATTCCCTAAAATTGAAAAATCTCCTCTTTAACCACACGCTGTGCATTTAAAAAGCAAATTAATGTCTAACTAACTATAAATTTATAAATATGCATATATTTTGTACTTTTACTTAGTACCAGCGAAAGCTTTAAAATCTCTCAAAAGCTTATTGCTTATATCTCATGTGTGAAAGTCTTTTAACAACAACCTTACATGCCACGGCGCACAGCTCTTAATCGAACAAAATAATTCTATGAATTCGTCAAAGCTTTGTAAGTCTTCTAACAAAAAAGCTTTATAAAGCTTTGAGCTAACAATGTTTCTAAAAAAAAGTTGTCTAACAGTTACACTAACTAAATGCAAAAATTGTCTCTGCAATCATTAATCACCGTTACTTTTCCAATTTAATTTTTCCAGCGAATTTTGGTGCCGACAATGCGGCAGGCACATCGGGTGCTGTACGCTCCGAACCGATTTCGTTGTCAGCGCTGGATCGTGACTGCTTTATTATACCGGTGCATAGTGTCAGCCGCTTTCTGCCAGCGGGTATACCGGTGAGTTAACTTGCAAACGATAGCATAGCGCAGCTTTTAAACATTCAAATCAAACTCTTTCTTCTTAATTAGTTACCCGCACCATCGGCCGATGGTAAAACCAATAGTCCACTCAGTATACTCGAGGTTTCCGATCCGAAGCTATGTATACTCGTACATTTGATGAGCCCATTGGAACCCATCGACCCAATGCTCGAGTCACCATTGTCCCATCCATTGCTGAAGCAACGCTCTGTTGCAGCGGAACTCGTATCGGAGGTGCAGCAGGCGAATACGGCGGTGGGTGGCATGCTCTTGGCCAATATGGAGAAAAACGGTGAGTGAAGACTTGAATTTTATTAGTCGTTGAGTATTTAATAAATGTTTAATTTTGTTCGCTCTTCTCAACAGCGGACTTCCCATTTATTTCTTACTATTTAATTAATACTACACAAACGGATCCATCGAACTTTTATTCGGGTATACGCGTTTCATCCCTATCGAAATTCGAGCCGAAAGCACTCAAGTAAGTACATATGAATGAATATATGCACATTAGGGTGGTCCAAAAAAAAAGTTTAAAATGTTAAGCTCTCATCCCCTAGGATTTTTCTAAATGGAATAAAAAATACCCATGTTTTTTGTTAAAAAATTATATTTAGAACTACCCAAAGCCCATGCAGTTTTCCATGTACATATTTTAGATGGGTAAAAAACACTTTTTCGTAGAAATGGTATAGAATCCTTGGAAATCAATGTTTTTTAATCGGCATACTCTGTTTCTCTTCAGAAGACTTCAAAGAATAATATCCAATTATTTATTTAATTATTTTTAAATATCAACTATTTTTTATCGGTCCTCTAAAAATCCCAAAAACGCAATGTTCAACCAATAAAAAATCGTTAATATGAAAAGATAGTTAAATGAGCCATTGGGTATACTTTTTGGAAGTCTACTGAATAGAAACAATGTTTGCCGATTTAAAAACATTGACTTTCAATGTTTCTATACCATTTCTACGAAAAAGCGTTTTTCCTCATCTAAAATACTGGTATTTTTTTCAATTAGAAAAATCCTAGAGGCTGAGAGCTTAACATTTTAAAATATTATCCCTCGCAAGTGTTTTCATACCGCCCTAAATTACATCCCATCTCTATCTCTGTGTTTTGAGTTGTAAGGTATTTCCGGAACTAAATTCTTGCATTTTTCAAACATACCGTTACGTGGTAAGTGGACGGAGCTTTTGCCCAATTTCGCTCATTTTCATTTCTAATCTACCTTGAATAAAAATAAATAATAATAATATAATAGATTGACGCTTACACATATGCTAGTGTTTGGCCGAGCTTCTCCTCCGATTTGTGGCGTGCGCCTTGATGTTGTCACACAAAGGGGAGGGACCTACAGTTTTACGCCGACTCCGAACGGCTATTGTATTTTTATGAGAAGCTTTTTCATGGCAAAGTACCCTCGGAGGTTTGCCATTGCCTGCCGAGGGGCGACCGCTGTTAAGAAAAAACCTTTTTTCTAAATTTTTTTGCGATGTTGCTTTGGCCAGGGCTTGAACCCAGGCCTGCGGAGCGGAAGCGCGCACTTCGCTGAGATATCCCAATTTTTCCTAGAAGTATTGTACGCACTGGCGGACAGAGGAGAAGAAAATCTGACCATAGACGGACAGTAGTTCACTGCGATGAACGTGCCTCTCGCCACAGTTTGCATTATAACAATATACTTAAACATCTCACTCATTTGCGCCAATCTTCAAGTAAGAGAAGCATGTCCCGACCGATCGTTTCTGTAAAAACAAACCAAGAACCAAGCATCGAAATACGGATAATCCAAGGACACAGCATGTAAAAATGTACGCCTCACAATGCAAGGAAAACGTTGGGCATCGAAAGGCTGCAATCACAACAGAGAGACTGTTTCGTCGTTCGACTCTCAGCCCTGCCCTCAGAAAGCAATCTTCAGTAAACGGGCACTCGTGCGCTATGTGGTCACATTTGTCGTTCATTTCGTGCCGAGGAAGTTATTGGATTTCAAGCAAGCTCATAAAAACAATTGGTACGACGAGGAACACCAAGCGGACGCTGAAAGAAAATATACTGGACCACACAGCAATCAGACGCGGGAGTTAAGAAAGGAAGCGACTCTTATTAGACGAAGGAAGATAAGGGTAGCGATTCATGAATAGCGCCCGAAAATTTTACCAGAAAATTATGCGACTTATTATAGGTTTGAAAACCGGGATGAATTCTTAAAAGATGGAGTACGGCGAACTGATGACCAGACCTCTCGTAACTTATGCAGGGTTAAAATTTTCCGAGCTACTGAATGGTACTAGTTACGGAAGGAATGTAGACAACGATGAACCAGATCCACAAGTCCATGTACCTTTAGCCGACCATGACCAAACTCGAATAGCAATAGCAAGCACCCAGCTGCTTGAGCTGACTACGAGAAATACGACTTTGCAAACTGACATTGAGGAACACTACCAACTCCATCAGAACTAGGAAGGGCCTCTTCGGACCTTTCTATGTCAAACAAGGTTGCAAACAAAACTGCTCCTTTCGTGAGACATCTGTAATCTAATGCTGGCTGCTAGTGCTACTTTAAACTGAGTAGGCAACTGAGAAGTAAAGTACTCTATCGTCGTATAAAAACTACGCCGCATAAGTTGCTCATCATATCCGTTGTTGTTGTTGTTCTCGATCTAACCGCAAACAAATTCCCCAAAAAGTGTTAGGAATTGATGCGGTAGTGACAGTCCTTGGCCAGATATAAATCTGGATCGTTCCGATTCCGTAGACCTTATACCGCTGCAAGGTAACTATAGAGTCCCTCGCCCAAAGTAACTCACTGGCTCTATGAAACTATAGTTAAGTCTAATTTGTTTTACGGAAACCTTGTGTGATGGGACTCACTAGAGCGTGTGCAGCGGATTTCCCTAATCGATATCAGTGGGGCACTATGGATCCCTGCTACACTGGCGGTTAACGTCAAACTGAACATAACGCCTGTAGATATTGCAGATAGAACTGTTGAGGCGCACGTACTATCATTAGGCTCAGGAAACTCTGGTGGTTAGCTGGCTCGAAAACTGGACACTCTGGAGTTCTGAAGGGCTTTGATTTCATACCAGATCATACAGATTACAGCGCCTCTGAAATGGCGCCCAGTAGCTTTTTCTCTAATTACATTCCCTCAAGCGATGACTGGGTGAGGTGTGGTGACTGGAGGAAGGGAGCAGTGAACATCTTTACGAATAGATCAAAACTTGAAGGCAGGGTTGGTGGAAGCGCCGGTAGCTCTCCATCAAAGCTGTGCTGAGGCTTCCAGACTGCGGCAGTGTCTATCAAGTGGAAATAGCTGCCATTAAGAATGCGATAAACCCACTGCTGAAGAGTGTGACGTCAGTTAGGGCTCTGAATGCTGTGGTGGTGCGCTCGAAACTGCTCAGGAAATGTCTGACCCCCCTCTCATCCGCGTCGGAGTATTTTCTGATCTGGCTCTTTTGGGTTCCGGACCACAGCGATATTGAGGGAAACTGCGTGGATGATGACTCCCTTGAAACTTTGTCAACGGATAAGGAGCGGCTGGTGAAACCTCTGTCTTCCTATGGTACACTCTTGGACGGTTGGTCTCCCATAAGCTCAGCGAGCGCTGGGTAAAAACTAAGACATGCACGATTGCAAGATCCATTTGGCCTGGGAGGTTTCAAATGAGCTCCTAATACTTGCAAAAGCCTCAGCTCTCGCTGTTGGTGAGGGTTCTCACAGATGATTATGCGATTGGTATTCACGAGGCAAGGCGGGGAACCTTACCTGATCCCTCCTGTGCAGACGCCAAGAAGATAATGAGGTGGAACTGTATCGGCATTTTCTATTAGACTGCCCAGCCTGCCTGAGGCTAAGTTGCACACATTTTTCTCGCACTTCTTGACTAACTCTGAAGAGCTCTCAGGCGTTGAAATTAGCCGCATTCGTAAGTTCCTGAACGCTCTAGCTCTGAAACTATTCAACGCTGTATCTGCTGTTGGTTACAGAGGGAAAAAATTCTATTTTTCGAGGAAAGGCCTGTTGGAGAAGCGCTTGGCTTCACTTAGTATTTCATGCTGTACATCTAAAATTGCAAAATATATGCAGCATACCAGACAGACGGTGGCCGCTGTGGTGTAGTGGTAAGCAGTGCGCGCTTCCACTCCGCAGACCTGGGTTCAAGCCCTGATCAACGTCGCAAAAAAGTTTAGAAAAAAGGTTTTTTCTTAACAGCGGTCACCCCTCGGCAGGCGATGGCAAACCTCCGAGGGTACTTCTGCCATGAAA
>JAPVRG010273218.1:10461-24731 GCA_029783565.1 Rhagoletis cerasi
AAATAATTTCTAAACTCCTCTAAATTGTACACGTCGTTTTTCTCTTTGTTCTTAAATAGGCGTTAGTTTCACATTTTCATTGAAGACACTTTTTTTTTTCTTGAAACATCTTTTTGATTTATAAAAAAGCCAGTTTTCGCTGAAATATAGATATGAAGAATATGATAGACGGAGAAGCAATTTCGTATGCGATTAATGCAATTAGACCATCGTTTTCATTATTTTTGAACTGGGTATAGATGAAAGTGAAAATGCGGAGTTCACTTCAAAAAAAAAAAAAAAAAATTGCTCAAGTCCTCAAATTGTTGTTGTGAGCCACATTATGATAAGCTTTTGATGTAAGCCGATTCCATTAAAACGCGCTAGACGTTTCCCCTTTACACCAATTGGGAATTTAAATAGAAGCCAAGTTCTTATCCATCTTGTATTTTTATTGCAGAGAAAGTCTTTCTCGGCTACCACCAACCGATGCCGCATTAAATACCTTCAGGTACGTGCGTATACTATTTATGACCAAGCCAGCGGAGCCACTATATTTCAATTCGCTGTATTTTGTCTGTCGTTGTAAAGCCCATGCAGCTCATTGGTCCATCATCTGAAGCTTTCGCCGTGGTCAATGCTCAAAGTCCGTAAAACCTCCGCAGATTCTTTCTCTCGAATACCCCAAGAGCCACCTACCTGATCTGTGTAGTAACAATACCAGCGCGGGCATGAATAGTAACCTATAGAGTGTGATATAAAGAGAGAGAACTTTGCTTCTCAATTGTTTATTCAGTCTAAAGTAGCACTTGTCGGTAAGAGATATTCTTCGTTGAAGTTTAACCCTCTAGTGAATATGGCCGTCTACAGGCGAGCATTACTTAAATACTCATAAAATATAAATTAAAAATTTTAGCACCAGTTTGAAGAACAAGTCTATTCAACTATTTAATTTTCTTTATTTTTTGTATATGAGATAATGTGTTAACTCTTCATATTTAAAAGATTTTTTCAGTTTAGTACAAAATAGGTGGCGTTCAGTGTGAAAAAATTATTTTGCAAAGAATGTGGTTTTTGTTCACTAATTAAGATTATGTATAGTTAAAATACTCCCTTCAAAATTTTTTTCAAGCAGTCTGAGCTATGCAGGTGTAACAAAAATATTTAGCAATTTTGATTGTTTGCTTGGGATACCGCCGGCATATGCAGTGCGGAACAAACGAATTTTTTCAGTTATTTTGAATTTGCAGTTGTGGATTTATACGAATGAACCTTATTTCGTTGGAAGCGTAATCACAAGAACAATAATTCTGATTTTATGGATCATTTTGTTCCTATAATAAAAATTTTTTATAGCTAGCTGCTTAGAACCACCCACAGGCGGGGTACAAATTTTTGGGACTGTAGGTCTATTTCCGGGTTTGAAGATAAAATTAAAGTGCATTCAAGTTTTATGGGCTAAATTAAGGTCATAAATGAATATTATTTTTAAAAATCTTTTCTTTGCACTAGAGGGTTAAGGCTGGCAGAATTATCGATGGTGAAGCTGGTTCCCAAGGAAACGAAGCCTTTCCCTCAGTAATGCGAGTGCCGAGGCGGGAAAGCGCTGAGTGATCGATGACAGGAGATACTTTGATGTCGATATCAGTCGCTTACATAAAATTGTTCCTTAAAACATGTTTATGTATAAAGAGATTATCCTCAATTTCGAGCTTAACTCCCTAATCTGTAATTAGAAAAAGAGATTAGCCATACGAAATTTCTCCCACGTTAATCTGTAATTATAAAATAATCTAGATTAAACCGATGACTTTTCGGTGTCCAACCTAGTTTCATCGATTATTTTTGCGAAGAAAAGGAAGTATGTAAAATGTGAAAATAAACAAAAATGGACGCTAGCAAGGAAAAGAGCTTCGTAAATGTATTTTTATTAAAATATTAAGTTAAAATTTATTTAAATTGCTTAATTTGACAGAAAAAATTGATCAGTGGTACAGAGAAGAAATTGAAGTTTTCCTTGAGTTGCGGGAAAAACAAGCACAACAAATTTGACAGCTAATAATCCGAGATTTGACTTTGAAAACGGGGTGATTAACAAATAAGCTTTGATTGAGATTATATTTATATATAAACATGTTTTTAGTGTTTTAGTTTCGCGGCTTTTTTTCTTCAACGTCAGATTAGAGAACCAACACGATGGGGAGTCGCCCTGTCTGAATTTTTAAAATAATTAATATAAATTTTTTCATTTAAGTGGAAAAACGTTTTCTTGTAACAAATTTTAGGGAATTTTATAGGGGAAAAAAGATATGAGCGTAGGGAGAAATAGGGATTTTTATTTGGATGCGTGGGATTTTTCGAAAACGTATGTACCTAACAACACTGATACCTAATGCAGACATCACGGCATAAAGGCAACATCTTTTCATCCCGTCTAAGGCGGCTTTGAAGTCAGAAAATAGATAGTGTTTGTGGATTCTCTTCTCTCTGGCTTTTTAGAAGGATTTACCATCTCAAAAGCCACATTGATAAGGCCCAATCAGTTCCTTGATGATGGGCTTCAGACTTTCACAAAATACGCTGGAATAGATTCGGTACATCACGTTAGAAAGGTTGATCCCGCCGCAGCTGGTGGCTCTGTCGCCCTTCTTGTGTATTAAGCAAGTCGTCCATATTCTGCATACGAGTTGATGCATGCTCCTTATGAACTCCTCGCCCACGTTCTTGAAAAGCTCAGCTGGCAGGCCGTCAACTCCAGCAGCTTTGTTGTTTTTCAGCAGCGAAATTGCTTTTCATAACTCGTCATTGTCGGGCGGTGGGACATCCTTTCCGTAGTCATCGAATCAAATATTTCGGTCTCTCGTCTCGCTTCCCTCTTCGGCTCCCTATATCGTCACCATCTCGCGTTGCGCTCGATCGCAGCTTGGCCCTGTACCACTTTTTCGACGGCGGTACCTAGTGGGAGAGAAACATGGATCCATTATTAACATACATACAAATGTCGGTTTGCTGAAGGGCGTTTTCGGAGAGAAGGTGTGATAGTCGAGTGGCAAATAAGCCGGCTGCTTTTCGACGTAGAGCTCTCCTAGCATTACTAGGCGTACGTTCTTTGCAGCACAGAGGCGATGCAGCACAAAGGCGAGTGCGTTTCTCGGCTAATAGATGGAGTTATGAGTCGATATTTGGTTTTTGGATCGTAAGTGTGTACGTCCAAAACACTGGAAGGATGTTTGCCGGCTATTACAATACGATCAATTTGGTTCCTTGTCTTTTGATCTGGAGTCAGCCATGTAACCTGGTGAATCTGGAACGAAGAGAAGCATCTACCCGAAGTATAGAATTGTATGGAAAATCCCACAAAAATACATACATATGTATACATAAACACAGAATTATGTACTGGTCGATCGTTAGACAAAAATATTAGGGAGGGCGAATTGTTGGAATAATTTCCAGTTCGTTAATTTGAGGTATGTTTATGTATTTCTATGTTTTGTATGTTGATGACATCTCCAGTGTTCTCGTGTTTATCACATAATTTTTGGCATAGAAAAATTTTATATTACCACCCCAGAAGCACCTGCTATAAAAGGCATTTTAAGAGTCCCCAAATATCTCACAAAAAAAATTGTACACCACGATGGAAATAAATTATATTTATAGTTATCAGTTTCATTACCATCACTGCATACGTGTCTTCCAGATGTCTCCCTTAAGTCTGCCAAACTCAATACAGCTACTTCCCATATGAAGGCACATGTAAAAAGTCAACATAAATATATGCAGATTCATGTAAACGTACCCACATATGTATACAAATTATAAGTTATTTATATACATTCTCACTACATAAAAATATGCACATAAACAAGAAAATATTCCACTCATTCACGTTCCCTTTTGCAAAAAAAAAATATTAACGCGCAATTTGTTTATCTTGCAAAGGGGCAGAATTATTTGCAAACGTTTCACTGAGATCAACTTCTACGCGCGTATGATTAGTTTTTGCTTTTTTTGTTTCTTACTGCAGAAGTAAGCCAGCGACCCTGTAGGGAAGACTTCATTTTTCTGATAGACGAAATATTTTAAGGATTACCGTGAGTTAGATAATATAAGAGATTGACAATCGAAATCGAGAGCTCAATCATCTCTACATTATACCTAGTTTACCTTATGTAAGTTGAAGTGTCTGTTAAGCTTAGAGAAAAAATACTACCTCCAGGACGGATAAAGGCACATTGCAATCCCGCATGGATGCAGATCCCATACTAAAAACAGAGTGCCGAGCAATCTCATGGCAAATGCCAAATTTTCGCAAGCTCTTTTTCATCGTAGAAGATTCTGCAGAAGTTATTCTGATCACCCCGAGAAAATATGCCTGAATGCTAGGGTGATGGACTCGGTTTTTCCAAACCGGTTTCCACCGGTTTATTTTGATATCTATAGGCATGATTTTTCGAATATCGAATAAAATAAGGCCAAACGTGAATTTTTCACTGATTTTTTTGTTTTATGCCGAATTTCCATTAGACATTGAAATGGCGAAAAATAGGTGCCATTTAAAAAATTCCGTGTGGAAATGAACTTAATGACTATTTTTTCAACGTAATGACACGATTATTTTTTAATGCCCAACTTTGTCGTTACAATTTTTGTCATTTAATGCCGAGTGGAAATCCAGCATTACTATTGAACCTAAAAAAAAAACTTTGAACTTATTTCCCTTTGCTCCTTTCTAAATAAAAGCTACCTTTAACGTTACTAGTTTTATTGTAATTTTTGGTAATGACTTCATTCCAACATAAGCATTTTCACTGTATGAAAACTATGTAAAAAAACCGGTTTATTCGGGTTTCCGTAATTTCGAAATCAGCAACCGGTTTTTTTCAAATTGCAACATTTCGAATAACTCGAAAATCGGTTTTGGAAAAAGGCGAATAATCGAACACCTTAATGAATACTTTTTGATCTTCTCAGTATAACAAGTAATTCTTAAGCAAAAAAAAAAACCGACTTCAATTCTCATATAAAAATTTAGTAGAATCGTTGATTTCTTCTTGATACAATGATCGGAACTAAACCAAATTAGTATGGGACTACCCCTGAGATACCACCTTTCCGATAAAATGTATTCGATGTGTTAAGACTTTTAGCTATTGAAGACGCATCATTCTGACATCGCATACAATCTTTTTTAGTTCTCATTCTTAGTCAGCACCTTCGTGGAGTGCTCAGCCGGAAATTTTTCACGGACTTTAGATAAATATCCATCCCATAAATATTTCAAAATCATAGCTCCTTGTGAGATTTGGCCTTCTGAACAATACATCTCCATGTTACTGGTATTGTTTTGTCAACTTCCGAGTCATCATGCATATATCTCCATTATTATTATCGCATAGCGATTTCAGCTTTTGCCAGTTGGCAATTTAATATTATTATTTTTTCCTGCAGGGCATCTCTACGTATATAGTACAATCTTAGCTGACATTACCAAAGGAATTTTCCGCACGTTTTTCTCAGCAAAAGTCGTTTATAAATAAACTGTACAAAGAAGAATGTGCATGCATTTGTGTATACCGATACTCATAAGCATATTGTACATATTCACAAATAATATACATAAACTTTTAACTAATGGATTTTATGTTTCATGAATATATAAATGACATTCTGCCAACAAGTGCCACTGTTCAGGTGTCAACTTTGACAATTTATTTATAAAACCTGCATGCAAATATTAATGAGCGTCTGTATGCCGATGTGAACACTTGTACATATGTACGCGTGTAAGAAGGTGTAATTGTACAAGACGCTAAGCAGCGAAGCGTTTATCTTTCCTAATTGCACGGCTGCCAGTAGCAACTTTGTGATTGCAAGTACTAGTGTCGCATAAGCAGCCGTCCATCCACTGTGACATTGTACAATATTGATGAATTGAGGATATATGTACATTTATGTAGATATGAGTTTAGTATATATGTATGTATAAACATTTATTATTTATTGAGCAAAAGAAAAATTGCTACTTAATGATATTTCTTCAAATGGCAACTTTAATTGATTTTATGTTTATTAAAATACTCAACGCTGACTAAATAATGTAAAAACAATTAATTAGTTTGATGATTTTATTGTAGCGAATAATGGTTTTTTATTCATGAAGATAAATAAATACAGATTTTTTACTCCATTTATATAAAGTTAATGCAGGTAAATGAAATAAAGGTATATACATATGTATGTATCTTTCTTTGGTAACCTCACAAGATTCCACGAGCGGAGCGTGATAACCGTGTCGTGTGAGGCTTTAGTTAAAAACGGCAAAATATTTGTTTTGAGGATTCACCGAAATTAGCATCGTCTCACCCCAAACAGCCGTCGAAATTCACACTTGACAACTAAACGCTTCAGGCTGAGGCTGATTAACTTCCGCGAAGACCATGGGAGTACATAGCACAAGATTTCAGCATAAGAAGGTCCAGCTTGCCACGTTGTTGATTCTGTTTTGAAAAACAAAAAGTCCAATCGACTAGACGGACATCATGTCTTCTTCGCTTATGCTTTGACATCAAAAATGGCACGAAATTTCTCGTCTATTACATACCACCAAAGCTGAAGAAATAATTGTTTTTACAGAGTCTGAAGATACTGCATATAGTCGAAAATCAACAATCACAGGTTTATTTTGCGATCAAAATCCTTCGTACGATATCACAAGTTGAAGTGGAAAGCGGGACCTACTTTCCGAAAGAAGAGGCAAGTTCCCGAAATAGGTGCTCGAGACAGCTACCAGAAAGTTCGTTTGAATAAAAATATTCCCTGCAAAAAAGGGAATGGCGAGAACTTTTGAATGTTGTCTAGAGCTAGTGATAGAACGATACGAGTAACGAGTACAGAATATCGATACTTTTTAACAAGTACTGAGTAAGTATCGCTAATACCAGAAAGTATCGGCGTGTTGAGAACTTTTTTAATAAAAAAAAATTTTTAAATCATATGCAAAATTCCGCTCTTTCCATTACATTGAAAAATTTTTAAAATTACCCAATAAAGATTATCTTCGATATCCAATATGAATGTCATGAAAATTAACATAACGCTCATTTACTTCATTACTGTCATAACTCGAAAAACTAAAAGCTCGAGAAAAACGGCTTCAAGGGGGGTTAGGTGATTATTGGATTCCTTAGGATCGTTACGGACGCAATCAATACGTTACGAATTTCCAAAGAAGGGAGCTTGAGTGTAATAGAAACTATCGTAAGATTCGTAGCATCCGCAGAAATACGTTTCTAGGTCGGGTGGGCTTTAAGGTGCTAAACATCAAACGCATAATATTTTTGTAATTTTAAGAAGATAGCATTTTTCCTTAATTGTACATTTTTTTCTTTGAGCTTCTTAAGCTTTTTTTACTTTTTATTGCATTTAAATAATAAATCGTAGTTTTTTTTACATTTATATTTATAGCAGTGCACATAAATTGCATTAAAAACCAACGTGCGCGATCGGCACACTTCAAAGTAATACTGTATTTACAAGCCGTTCTCCAAGCGCGTTTCCATAAACTCGCAAGAGCATAGGTTGCAAATGGCTGTGCTTCCATTCTAATAACAAGCTGACTTAGACATCCATCCGAAGCTATTTTTATGGCCGTGCACTTTAATGAGTTTTGCACTTGCAATAAACGGTAAGGCTTTATTTAGTAAAAAAAAAAATGCACACTGCTAAGCGTGAAGTTAGAAAAAAGTGCTAATTACTTTATTAATGCGTTTAAAATGCGAAGAATTGAAGAATTACCGATCAACATGTGGGCTGACCGCAATGGGCTTTCGAAAAAAAAATGAAACAGCTATTAGCAGACAGTTGAGTTAGACGTGGTCGCAAAGCCACGTGCGTGGACTATAAGTGCATATAGATACATATGTATACATGTGTGTATGAGGCAAGAGGTACCGTATTTGTGCGAATGCATTAGAAAAAGTCCATACTAAACTGACAGCTTACTTGCGTCTAATTTCATATGTGCCCATGTAATAAAAAGTATGCAGTTGCTGGTATATCAGAATGAAGAGTTTCTTTGCTCCTCCTTTTTTACATTGCTCCAATAAACAGTTTTTCATAAAGATACTACCATCTCTAGTGCACAGCCGTCAATAATTCTTAAATTTATGTATTTATAAAACAACATGAAAACTCAAAAATCATATGGAAAACGCACGGCCTGCAGGCTTCAAAGTTGTATTCCAAACACAATTGTTTTATACCGACTCCACCCTATCACCATAAATGGTTTGTTTTTGTTGCACAGGAAACTAGAAGGTTGTCGCATTTCCGCTTAGAAGCGTGATCATTATCCAAAGCGTGTCTAGAAAAGCGTGGTAACATCAATTTGTATTAAATGAAATCCATGAACACTAGGGTGGTTCTTATTTTTCTAATTAAAAAAAAAATAGCCGCGTCAACTTGCCATTCGCTTTTATCACCTAAATAACGAATAATATTATTTCCAACAAATTATCATATACGAAACAACTAAACTAGTTTTCTTTTTAAATTACGTTGTATTTTTTAAATAGTGTCACTGCTTCTTAAATATTTAAAAACCATTTTGAAAGCCATTACTAAGTTTCTGGGGCAATTGTGGTGCCTTTGGGAAAATGTTGTAGCTATCGCTTTTTTAGAGGACGAGGTTTGTTTTAAAACAAAACGAAAAATTGTTACTGCGCTGAAAGAGGAAGGTTCGGATTACAGCCCTTAACGCATTTGATTTTGTGTTCAGCAACACGTTAAAATTTTTTGAAATCCTTGGAATTTCTTCCGCATTTTTGGACAGAGAACCTCGTCTTTGGGAAAAAGATGAAGACTTCAAGGCATCTAGAAATATTTTGCATGCAATAAGAGTGGTTAGTGATATTCCGAAACGAGGCGTCGCACAGTGGGACGTCGCCATATAAGCTGCAGCCAAAAGTGGTAACGGTACTACAAATTCGCTGAAATTTCGTACATACATATGTACATATATGCTCCCTTATGCACCTAGAAATGAAGAAATGTGGAAAATGGTAAAAGTCGACGCACTGCCACAACCACAGCTCTTGTGGGCGGGAATGGTAAATGCTATGAGATTTTGACGAAATTTAGAGTATATGCCGATTTTAACCAGAAAAGAATTAATATGAAAGGTTGAAATTGGTTAATAAAAAGTCTAAATAGGAGAAAATTTAAAAAGTTGTATTTTGATGAAATTTTGTGTACCCTGCTCGTTTACTCCAAAATCTTTTTATTTGAAAGGATAACGAAGAGTTTCTAACTAAGACCTCCTGCAAAACTATTTTGGCTCCAAGTACTACATTTTATGAAATTTGTGGAAAATTAACAAAATGCATTTGTTTTAGTTTGAAATCAGTTCCTACCCTGCAAACCATGCTTTCAGAGTATTCTAAATAGAATAGAATCTTAAATAATTCGTAAAGAAAAAATTATTTCGTTTCCAAATTTTGGACGAATTTTCTAAAATGAAATTTACTGTACGCACTTCGATTGCTTTAAGAAATTTCTAGAATTTTTCCAAATTTTTTTTTTAATTCTTTAAGAAATCGTACAGAATAATTTATTTAAATTAATTAAATTTTAAGCTCGTTCCATGACTGCAAATATGAATTTTTATCAAAAATTCTTTTTGTTTTGGGTTATTTGGATATTTTGCTATTAATCTGTGTAATTTCTTTTTCAGAATTCGCTGGTCCGTTTTTATTATTTTTGGCCGCTGTAGACCCACTGTGCGTCGCATTAATCGAAGAATAATGAATAAATTAAAGCAAATGAAGAACAGAAGCAATACTTTCTTTTATTTAGTGAAAAGTTACAGACAAAAGTACCCTAATACAAAGAAATTTACATTGTTACCATATAGTACTTATCTTTTCTTGTAAAAATACTTTGATTTATGTTACATTATCCTTTTTTTAATTAATAAAAATCCTGAAAATAATACCTTCTTCAAATTTTCCATTTGCTGAACAACAGAACAGAATAGAAGTATGGCACGTGACAAAAATTAATTTTGGTCAAATAAGAAGCGCCCTAATGACCACCTCGTAGCGGGTAAGGCTTTTGTAAATAACAGGTGCAACAGGCGGCTATTCAAGTGCGTATAACTGTGGCGCTTTTCATGCTTCGCATACTTTTAGTTTGCGTTTTTTGTCTGACTAGCAGCGCTGGCTTAAACAGTTAGTCGCCGCTACTTAATATGCTGAAGCCCTTTGCCTGCCACGGTTAAAAGCGTGTCACACTTCCTTTTCTTTTACTTTGATTACATTCCACGAAGCACAATAATAAAGTAAACAATGCTTGTCTCTAAAGCGGCAAGAAAGTGTATTTCCTCCTAAATTTCTATAAAGCGGTCAATTTGCGCGAAGAAGGTTGCTTGTTCAATAAAAATTTGTTAAATGTTTGAGTGTGAGAAAAATTTTAAATTCTTTTCATTTTTCTTCTTATGTATTTGGCATTACCATCATTTGTCGGTTCATGATGTGGTCAAATAATTCAAAAAAATGCATCTCTCTCTTGCGAAGTTGTGCCAGTTTCCATAACACATGGATGCAGGTTCATCTGCAGTTGACTCTTTCTTTACGTGCGTGGGCGCCCTTGCTTTCGTTGTGCACATATGGAAACCGGGACGAAGGATCCTTTTACCGGAACTTCAACGCCACGCCATACTCATGCCAGAGCCAGCGCAATCGTTGTGTTTTTATGCGCTTAATTATATCCATGTCTGTGAAAAGCTCATACATTTCGTCTCTCCAACCGTCGCTTCCGCGGACTTGACCATAGATCTTCGTCATCGTCTATTAACGTCATTCTACATAGCCGTATTAATTTTACGGGTATCTTAAATTTAGACATGGCTTCATAGAGGTGGATTCTCTTCGTGCTGCCAAAAAAAAAGAGCTTTGAAATCGAAAAAAATATTGCGTGCTGCATATTGATTAACTGAAATCTTCTCCTAATCTGAAACCACACTGATAAGACTCCATTTCAATCAGTATCGATGATAAGATTCAATAAGCAGTGTTGAGAAGGCTTATCCCGCCCTAATTTATAAAAGCAACAGGATATGAGCTCAGACGGTATTCTGCCGGCTTGTTGGGCTTTGTTGCTCTTGAGCCTTATTTGGCTGCGTTGTTCTTTTATTTCATCGTATTTTTCTGCGTTGTTATATTCAGATAATCTATGCGATGCAGATTGTGGCATCCGTTCAGTGATGGGAGTGGCCTTGGATACGAGATGTCTTAAACTCTGATCGACCACACATCTCACTCCAAATTTGTACTCTGTCAGCAGCTATAATAAATATTGATTGCAGCAAAGTTCTCAAGCCTTGAAGTTTGGTTTATAATATTAAGCTAGCGCATAGGAGTGCTGGAGCAAAACTCTTTCAGGATGTTCACTAATCGTAACAGTATGAGACCGCAAGGCTGATTTGATAATACTGATCAAATGCCATATACTTCTGAGGCTCTAAGCGTTAAAGACTCTCAGTGCCTGATCTACTGCTTCCAAACAAATTTTTGATATTTCTGCTCTAATTCAGGAAATTGCAAAGCGAGTACTCAACCAGTATTGGTTCCATTAATATTTCTGTCTGTAGTCTTATGGTTTAAAAAATCATAGTAAATGTATATACTTTAATGTTACTCAGTGGCAACCGAAAAAAAAGAAAAAAAAGAATGCTTCTATGGAGTAATTTTTATCAAAATTCAATTTCAGATAGAAATTTCACTACGGAGACCTCAAGCTGGGAGAAGTGGGAGTCAAACTATTGCACTCTACCTAGTATTTAGCATTGGAATCTTTATATACATTTGGAAGTTCAATGGTAAAGTTGAAAGAGGAGCTTTCTCGCCAAACCTTAACTTTACCTGTTTTACCTGTTAAGTTTAAGATATTATGGAGGTTATGATTAAACTTGGAACTGGGCCGCAATTAGGATTCAGTCACAATTAACTTAAAAATTGGTCTTTCGCTGATCTCAAAAGGAGATGGCTGCTTATAACAACAGAATTGCCCTAAATCGTTTGGTCTCTGAAGCGCAGGGATATAGAGGGAGAGTGTAGAACTTACAAATAGGGAGGAAAGGTCTCTGGGACAACGAAAAATGTGGTATTGGGACGCCTTTTACCACTTGGAACCATTTTATTTTAAGAAATAAAGAAACAAAGGACGACCTGAGTGGTCTCTGAGACAACTTGTTCTAGCGGGACTGAAAAGGTCTCGAATTTAATATTCTCTACCAAGAAAGGATATAGCCTACCCCATTATATCATAGTCATACTGTTTCGTAGAGTCTGCAGAACCGGACAAAACTACGAGGAGAAGAAGCAGTTTTAAATTTTCTTTGCAATGTCCAGCAGCTGGTTGCAGCATCTAGGATCGCCATTTTTGGTAACCTATGTTGCGAGGTAGTAAATTCCTGACGAAATTCCTTAAGGAATCTAAATTGTTCAGCAAGAAACTCCAGCGCTATGAACAAGTTTATTGTGCTAACCCTCAAGAAATCAATTCAACCCCAGGCTATTTATAAACTTGAGCACTTTAGATTATGCATGAGACACTGTTCTTCTTCCAAGGTTTATAAGCCGAAGGCTACTTACTATAACTACTATAAGGCTACTTACTATAAGTACTATAAGTAAGGACAGTCCTGATAGTATTTAGACCCGCACGACAGTCGCTCAGAGGCTCTCTGAGAAGGAGTTGTAAGTATTTTGGATTGACTTTTACCATAGACATACGCCAGCGGACTGAAACCTGAGAGTCCCAAAACTCTCTGCGAAGCTGGGCTGTGTGTACCTTAAATGGACCACAGAAAAGCTGTGGGCTATACAGGCTTCGTTGGCTTCCGCATTTCGCTAGAATATCAGCCCAGTTGTCGCAATCGAAGCCTTCATCATCTTAAACTCACTAAAAGGTCAACTTAATACGGGTTCATAGTTCGATTGCTGCTTTTCGACGTGCACTTTAGCAATTTCCTAGTGGGCTTGACACTGTTCTATGTAAGTCCAAAGCTATTTAAGTCCAAATACGCCGGCCCATTATTCACATCTTAACGTTTGAATTCGTCGGTTTGCTTTTAGGTAATATACCCTTATCGTTGTGATTACCTCTCTACAAGAGTCCCTTTCAGAAATTATGACCTCGTAGAGATCATTGGGTGAATGGTTTAAAGACACTCAGATGGTTCATGAAGCCTCCAATTTTCATGCTGTGAGATTCGGCACTTACAAAGCTATCTAACGAGCCGTTTTTTCACAATGAGTAACATTTAGGGGCCGCTGTGGTGTAGTGGTTAGAGGTGCGCACTACCATTTCGCCGGGCCTGGGTTCGAGCCCAGTTTCCGACCAACATAAACAATTTTAGAACAAATTTTTTCCAATAGCGGTTGCCCATCGGCAGGCAATGACAAACCTCCGAGTGTATTTCTTCCTTGAAAAAGCTTCTCATAGAAATAAAATTACCGTTCGGAGTCGACGTAAAACTGTAGGTCCTTCCCTTTTTGTGTGACAACATGCAAGCGCATGCCACAAATCGGAGGAGAAGCTCGGCCAAACATTTATATTTTGTGGAAGCGCCAATCTGTTATTATTATTATTAACATTTAAGGTAGTGACTAGAACATTCATCTCTCGTATGCGGACGGACCCGGCATACATATACATATGTCTTAAATATAGCCATTCCAATGCAATTGTAATCTATTACATAATCAATATGCAACCACGTAATACTTAGCCATATTTTAGGCAATACACAATAATAAGCATAAATTATGCCAGCTTAATGTTATTTAATTTTCAAATAATCGTAATTTAAACTGCAGTCATGCATTAATTATCGATTGACAAAAGCACTCCAAATATTGATAGAAAGACCAGGCGGACGAAAAACATTCGTATGCATTTGTTGTGGGAGAGAGAATTAATGAATCCATAGCAGGTAGGCAGGTAGCACCTGATCGGGTGTGCGAGTACAGCAAACACGGCATATGTCAAAAGTTGTCAAAGTACAAAACAAAAAACCATATACATATAAGGTGATTAAGTTGCCATACTCAGAACTGAACAAACGGTTCGTGAAGTTGTAATGTATATACATACATATATGTGTGTATATACTGGACGTCGATTGGAGCTCGTTTGGCATAATAATTTTAAATAAACAAAACGCTTAACAGGCGTATTAGAAAACCAAAGTTCAATGGTGGAAAGGCACGAAAAAAGACGGAAAA
>JAPVRG010273224.1:1962-14849 GCA_029783565.1 Rhagoletis cerasi
AACAAAATGAGAGAATCAGAGATCATTCTCATCACTCCGTAGACTTAAAACATATTTAAGAAGCACAATGTCTTTTTTTGTACAGAGAACTCACTCCTACAGTTGAAACATAACCGACTTCAATTCTGATATACAAGTTTAGGAGTACCGTTAATTACTTAAAAATGTTTGAATTTGTTAATTTTATGCAAATAAACTACAATTTATGAAACTTTAAAAAGTGTATCTATTTATTTGTTACAGAATGTACATAAAACCTGCATAAATATATTTTAAAGAGCGCATTATCTGAAGCGAATTTTCTGTATTTTCTGCTGATATCTTTTTAGAAGTATAAACCCAAAATTGAACTATTGTCTGAGAAGTGCATGAAGCTGAGCAATAATTGAAAACGATTTCGCGATTGAATAGTTGTATAGTAAATCTTTGGACCAACAGTATCTGATAGATCCGACTCTCACCAAACTCGTCCACAGAAGAAGTCCGAGGAAGTTCTTGATTTCAAAGTTTGTTGTTGGTACACATTTTTTCGCGAAAATCTGGTAACAGTGCATTGATTTAAATATTCTTGCACATATTTATTCATTTATGTTACTACTAAATCAATTACTTCGCTGTCAACGAATAGAAGAAATGCGTGCAAACAAGAAATATTCGTTGGAATACTTTGTTGCCAGCCTGATCTCCCAGTGAAGCCGAAGGACTTCTGGCGCGAAGAAAATTCAGTCCAACTGTGTCTGATAAGTTAGTCTATTATATAAGATCTGCCCTGATACTGGTACCTGTCATATATTGGCCTGAGTCTGAATATAATAAGGGGGAGAGTTCTAGAAGAACTGCCACGGATGCTGTTGGATAAAGAATAATACCCAATTGTTTATTTAGAAATTTTTTAATGTTAACAAATTTTTATCGGTACCCCCATAGAATTTTTTGGTGTTTTTGGGGGACCCATAAAAAATAGTTAGTATTAAAAAATGGTTAAATAAACAATTGGGTATTACTATTTTAAGTCTCCTGAAGAGAATCAGAGTTTGCCGATTGCAAAATATTAATTTTCAAGGATTCTATACCATTTCTAAGAAAAGTTGTTTTTTCCATATAAAATACATGGGAAACTTTGAGCGCTTTGGGCGACCTCTAAAAAAACAGGGACATACTTTTTTGATATAGAATAATCCTTTGAGCGCTTTGGGCGACCTCTAAAAAAACAGGGACATACTTTTTTGATATAGAATAATCCTAGGGGGTTACATCATTAAAATTCCGACTTTACTTTTTTTTAGTCTACTCTAATGTATATGCATTAGGGTGGGTAAAAAAAAAAATCAAGTATTTTATTTTGGATCCGACACACGAAAACTAGTTCCTATGTACCTCTAGAAAGTACTTACCAAATATGAGCTCTTAATATTAACGGGAAGATTATGCTCATCATAGTTTTCCATTTTCAATTTAGTCTCATATAAAAATGGTCATATCTTATCACCAATAGATCCTTGAACCAGTTGCATCATCAATATTTATAGGAAATTGAACGCTCTACAAAAAAGGTCTGTCATGGTTAATCGATTACTTTAACCATTTAGAAGATATTCGCAGTAGAATTCCAATGCCCACTCATTATAAATAAAACAAAAAAAAGAAAAACAAATAAAAGAAAGAGGCCTTTTTTGTAGAGCGTTCAATTTTCTATAGAAATAATTGAAACTCATTTAACAATAATTATTTATTTACAAAATTTCAAAACAAAAAGTTATTTTCCTTAAAATACTTCAATCTTTGACCTTGAATATCTTTTAAATGGTTAGATTAATGAAAAGAGTATATAAGACCATTTTCGTAGAGCGTTAAATTTCCTATAAATATTGATGATGCAACTGATTCAAGGATCTATTGGTGATAAGATATGACCATTTTTATATGAGATTAAATTGAAAATGGAAAACTATGATGAGCATAATCTTCACGTTAATATTAAGAGCTCAGATTTGATAAGTACTTTCTAGAGGTACCTAGGAACTAGTTTTCGTGTGCCGCATCCAAAAAAAATTACTTGATTTTTTTTGACCCACCCTAATATGAATGCTTGTACATATGTACATACATATGTAGGTGAGCGAGCGAGCGAGCATTCACCGGCAAACAAATCGATGTCATAAATTAAACACTTTTGTGTAAAAATTTATTGCAAATGCCTGAAGTTTCAGCAAATGTTGTAGTTGTTAGTGTTACTTTTGCCAGCGTTGTATGTAATCTCTTTGTTGTCATTGTCGCAGCGGTAACATCTTCATTGTGCCAATAATGCAAACAGCATTGAGCAACAAAATACTGCTACAGCAGCAGGAATAGCAACAAAAAGTGAAAAGAGGTGGTGAGCGTATGCAAAATAGGTTGACACAGGCGGAGGTGGCTGTTGCGCCGGAGATGGTGGTGGATGTGTTTAAGCCACAATGAAGTAACCCTCACTACCTTTGCTGCTGATTATCGACTGCTGCAGCAGCTAGCAATTGTGCAAGCATGGTTAGAGTAACTGCCTCCGCGATTTTTGTGAGGCAAAAGGTGTGTGCATCGCATTTCCATAAGCTACATAGAGAAGAATTTCGACACATGTACATACATATGTATGCACGTTAGCAAAATATTTATGCACATAAGTGCACGATGCAACACCATTGTATGTACATACAATATGAAGGTAGCTGTTTGCTCTGTGGCGCATGCGCCTTCAGCTGCAGTAGCAAACGCATAGGCATAAGCATAGGCACAGGCAAGCGCACTTGTGACTGTGGCCGCGTACGCATGCGCATGCGCAAAACTTATGGGATGGTTTACATGTGTTCTTACATGAATTTTAAATGATATGTTAATGGCAAGGAGAAGAAAAATCTCAGCTAACATGCGCTTGAACAATATAAAAATTTGTAGATGAAGTTTTTTTTTATATATGTATATTTATTTTTTATTTTATTTTTTACTATTTTCGCAACAACAAAACTGATAAGCGCTACACAATGCACAGTTGTTTGCCGTTTGAAATCTATGTAAAATTTATGCGAATATTAAATATGCGCGCGCGCGGTTGAACACATCGACATATGTATGGCTTGAAATTCATGTGTATTCGTATGTGCATATGTATATGCGGCACAAGTACATATGAATTTTCATATGTAGGCACAACAAATTTTGTGATCGCTCATCGATAGCCACTTGTGCGCCTGCGCACCGAACAATGCCACATACCCACTTACATTGGGGAGTGGGAAGAGTCACGATCTTCTTGCCGGCAGCACCATGCATTCATTGACAACTATTGTAAATATTATAAAATAAAAATAAAATAAAAATGACAACAACAACTACATCAATAACCTAAGTGAGGGCAACATAAGCGCCGTAAGGTATTTAATGCTTGACAGGCTTACAAATCGGTGGCTGAGTGCTTGTACTTGCAGATAATAAAGTCATAGCCGGTGTTAAATAAACATACAATGGATGCACATTAGGGTGGTCCACAAAAAAAGTTGGAAATGCTAAGCTCTCACTCCATAGGATTTTTCTAAAAGGTTTAAAAAAATACCAGTATTTTCTGTTTAAAAGGAAAAGATATTAAGAACTGCCTCAAAGTCCATAAAGTTTTCCATGTAGGTATTTTATATGGGGAAAAACACTTTTTCGTAGTAATAGTATTAAATCCTTGAATATCAATCTTTTTTCAATCGGCAAACACTCTTCAGGAGACTTCAAAGAATAATACCCAATTGTTTATTTAACAATTTTTACATATTGTATATTTTTTATGGGTCCTTTAAAAACTCCAAAAACGGAATGGGGAACCCATAAAACATCGTCAATATAAAAAAATAGTTAAAGTAACCATTGGGTATTTTTTTTTGAAGTCTCCTAAATAGAAACAGAGTTCGCCCTTTGAAAAATATTGATTTTCAATAATTCTGTAACCATTTCTACGAAAAAGTGTTTTTTTCCTATATAAATACATGGTAAACTTAATGGGCTTTGAGGCAGTTTTAAATATAATTTTTTTGTTAAACAAAAGAATACGGTGAAAACGCTTATGATAGATCCTCTGGTAAATTATACACGTATAGTGCGGTTGGCAGTCAGTCTAATTCTTTATTCGATTTCAAAATGGTCGTTACCAACGCTCTTAAACAAAACAAGCAATACTTAAGGCCTAGACACATAGCTTAAGGTATAAACATAATTTCAATTTAACTGAGAACTATTAGGCTCTCACTCAAGTGCTAGTTACACATCATATTAATTAATCAACGTGCATGCATGCTTATTAGAGCGTCTGGCCTTACAGGCGAAATAAAAAAAGTTCGCCGTACACCCCCTCATATGAAGTGTTTTTGAAAAGCATTTAAAAAAATGTTAACACTTTTTTTGGACAACCCTAGTAGTCGCCCTATGAGATTTTTTCATATATTCGGCATTTATAGTCGGATTTTTAAGTGTGATACATCAATGTTTTTGTCTCGAGGAGGGAATTTTCATTGAGCTCATGTGCTCCAATGTGATACTTACCCACCAGATCTCAGTTGCTACCACCCTAACGTACCGCCCTTATGACAGGAAACTAAAGACCGTAAAAAATTATTAAAAAAAAATCCAAAAATCAACGCGATTTTCTAGCAACTTCAAACTTTTTAAATTTAATGGGCTACAAAATTGTATACCTAGAATTTTTTTAAAAAATCTGATTAGAAAGTTGCAAATTTGGACGCAAATTTATTGAATTTTCCTGAGTTTTGCACAAAGTTTAGAGATTTTATTTTTATGTTTTCTGTTGTAGAATGAACCATATTTTTATAAAAAATTACTGGAAAAATATTAGAAAAAAAATTGTTGCATATATTAAGCAAAATTCGCTGTGCCAATACTTTTTCCGGCAGTGTAAAAAAAATTGCGACTAGTCCCTGAGTGAAGTAGATACGAATTAGTCTCCATAGGGAAAAATAAGATATTAATTAGAGCCATATAATACCTTACGGTTATGATTAGACTAGTTCTCGTCTAATCGATTAAGGAGCTAATTACCTACGCACTAGTCGGACATCAAAAAAAAAAACCTGACCAAATTTTTAAAATCGAAATTTAGATTATTAGTTTTCAGACATCCATAATCGATTAAGTACCTCACTAAATATGCCAGAGTGGTCTCAAAACCTCACAGATACTTTGCAGTTGAAGTCATAGCACAGTGGTAACAAATGGGAATTTACAAAATCGTCCAGAGCCTTCATTTTTCAAACGATTTGATTATTTTTTTTTTTTTTGAATTAAAGCTGATAAAATTTAAGGGTAATTTTTTTAGCCCGATTTTTGAATTTTTATTTTTTTACATTTAATTGGTTAGTGTAAAGTGCAGAGAGTGTAGAAATTTTGAAGAAAATCGATTCTACTGTTCCTCTTGCTGAACTATTTGGAAACAATTAAAGGGTTCCCCTAAACGAGAAAATATTGCAAAACAAAATTAAAATTTAATTTTATTTTTTATTTAATTTTAAGTAAAATAAAGCGCAAACTTCAAGTTGCTAGGAATCCCTGTTGCATTTTAATAATGATAACTTTTATGAACATGAAATGGTATTATAACTTTGGTCCGATGTTTGTAAGTACCAGAAGAAGATGAAATATACCCATAAAAAAGTATACCAAAATGATCAGAACATCAAGCTGAGTCGATTTAGCCATGCTCGTCTGTCTGTTTGAACGCAATCTAGTCCATAAGTTTCTGCGTTCCCCCTGTACTTTGCACTAAAAGATTTAATATAAAAAATAAAAATTCAAAATTTGGGCTCGACAAATCCCTTCTAAATTTCATCAGCTCTCGTTAATGAAAACAGTGGAAAAACGAAGGCTCTGAACTATTTTGAATTGGTTTGGCACCACTGTACAGAGGTTGCTCATTCGCGCGTTCATCATACGCCCCGGTTATCAAAAAATGCGTATCAGTGAGCAAGCTGTAAAATAAGTTCTACTTAATTAGTCGATTTTAGTGAAACAAATGGAATTTTTTACGCAAAGTCATATATTTCTTGATGTTGTGTTAAGGCTGGTTTTCACTATGTCAAATTAAATGGCGTTTGTCGTCAAATGAGTGAAAACACATTGTCAAATGGGACTAAAAAAATTGATGTCGATTAATTTAGACCAGAAAAAGTCCTCAATCATGTACATGTGCTGCGAAATCGGCTATTTGCCCGTTTTTTGGCCCATAATATAATCGGTAAAGTTATGGATAAAGGATATTAAGTTGTGTCAAAATATGTCCACAAATTTTGTCGTCATATGACATAATGAAAACCAGCCTTTAGTCAGAAAATTTAATTTTATTGAAATAATACTGGTATTTAGACATATTCTAAGAAAAATTACTAGTTTCATATTCAATGACCTTTGAAGCTCAGTTATATGAGATCTTATGAAGCTTCAACAACTTCTCAACAAGAATTTCCTCAATATTGGATCCGGCATTTTGAATTTTGACGTTCTAGCGTTTTTCCGCCGATTTCAACAATAAAATCATTCGAAGATAACTTTGAGGGGTTGAATACGGATCTTAAGTTAGTTTTTCTATAAGGCCTATCTGGGTTCTCTTAGGCACTAAAATAGGTATCCCGTCTCTAAGCGGCCTTAAAAGTTTAGACAATATTAAGTGAAAAAAATGCAGGAATTTTTTTTTAGTTATTCATTAAAATCCATTAAATATTAAATACAAATTCATATTATTAGATTACTCATTTACTATTTAGTTAGGAAATTCAGTTAGGAGTTTTTGTTAGCTGTAAACAAAAGCGAACGTTATATTTGCTGCACCTATGTAGGTTGGAGTTGCGATCCAACATAGCGCCATCTAGCGAATTTATTTTTCGTAAGAGTCCTTCTAATCACAACTGCAGGGTATGGGGCAGTAGCAGCTTTTTGACACAACTTTCAATGGAATATCTGTCAAAAAAAGCTGCTTCTACTATTACTTTAGAGTCGACTTTATTTCGACTATGAATATGCCCATATGTTTCTAACCTCATCAAAATTTGATCATAAATACAGATTTTCTGAATATTTCCATTCATGCGCCACCTAGCGGACTAATATATAGCCTATGTCCGTGCCACCTGTCTAAGAAATATACTATCTAACTTTGGTTGAAATCCGTTCATTCGTGTTTGAGCCAAGTTTTTACAAAGAAACCGGCTACATTTATATATATAGGGCGTCCCAGAAGTAACCTGCCAAACTTGAGGAGAAGGTGGGTGTGGGGGGCGGGGGGTTGGGTGTGAGCTCCCTTATAAGCAAACATTTTTCAGGTAAAAGTGCCACCGTTTTTGAAATATTGAAATTTTTTTGGAATTTAAAAAAATCGGGCCTTTTCTTGGATTTTCTTTAACTGCATGTAAAAACATTTTTTTTTAATTAAAAAAATTTTTTTTTCAATTTCTTTTTAAATATTTTTTAAATTTGCAGGCAGGTTACTTCTAGGACACCCTGTATATGGATTTTTTGTATTCCGGGCTAAGGCATATCCAAACGAATTGGATTCCACAATGTTGATGAAAATTTTTGTATTCTTTGGGGCTTATAAAAAATTGTCCGTGACTATTTTTTTATTAAATATTAAATTTGCGTATCACTGAAAAGAAACCTCTAAGAATAAAACAAGTAGTTCAATCTTTTTGGAAACGATTCATTTTTAATCGTTCTTGCTTTCTGCATCAAAATACAGGTTTTCAGAAAAAAATGGACTTAGCAGCTTCTTATTCTAAGCTAACGATATATATGGAAATATATTTACTATATTTAAAAATAAATAAAATTTAAACGGCAACAGTAAAAAATTGCCGGCTTGGAGATGCCGGGGATTGAACCCGGGGCCTTTCACATGCAAAGCGAACGCTCTACCACTGAGCTACATCCCCTTCGCACTTACCCCGCGTCAAATTGTAATCGCTCTAATATAGCAGAGTGTCGTTTAGAAAGTGTAACAGGAACTTTGGACTCAAAAATGTATTTTTGTTTACTGTATTTTTATTGGCGCTACTTGCACTTTACGAGCATATTTGTTAATGTTTGCTTTTTCGGCAAAATTTTTAAATTTAAAATATGAACATTTAGTATTTTAGAAATTTTAGTATTTTAGAAATATTTTTTCAGCGGCCAAGTGAAAGGGGAAACCATAAAATTTATTTAAGGTTAAGTGAGTTACATAAATACATATGTACGTACTTTTGAAATTGTTTATTGCCTTCTTGTATGTATGACGTCTCACATATGTACGAGGGCATTCCGATAAGTACTTAGCCTACAAAAGAAAACCGAAAATTTTGGAAAAGTGGCGATTTAATTCTCAACATAGTCTCCTTTTAGCTCGATACACTTTACCCAGCGATGCTTCAACTTCTTTAACGTGTCTGAAAAATACGTTTTCTCGAGGTCTGCGAAGTAGGCCTCCTCATTCGACTCAAATTTCTTCCCTGCGAATGACTTTTTCAAGTTTGGAAACAAAAACAAGTCGCACGGGGCCTAATCTAAAGAATACGATGGATGGGGCCGACAGCTTTCTCGTGCCCAAAATTTCGTACGGGATATGACCCACGCGGTCTTAACTCGGGTTTAACACCCAAAACCATCCCTGTGGATCCGCGACTGGTGGTGATAGCAGCATCGCAGGGCCAGAACATATGGATATACATACGTTTGTATGTAGATAGGAAACTTAGACATGGGACCAATGAGCATTCATTTAATCCCCAAACTCCCCCCGCTGAATCCACCACTGGTGGTGAGGCTAAGTACTTAACAGACTGCCCTCGTACATAAATGTTTTTTTTATTTAATTTTTTAGAATTTTTATCTCATTTTTTATTTCTTATTTTTGTATACGTATGTGCATATGTGTGTATGTAAAACGTACAAATGTATGTCGGTAAAACAAAAACTTCATACATACAAGAAGACAATAAACAACTGCATATGTATGTATGTATATATACCTTAAATATCTATTTTGTACATAGCATTTGTTATTGCAAAGTGCTTTCTAGTTAAAGAACCACGCGGAAATATAAACTTTTACAACCGTCAAGCCAACAAGTTAATATTTCATAGTAATTTTGAAAAAACTTTAACTACAATCATTAAATTTTCACAAGCTGGCCATAAAAAAATATGTTTTTGTTAGAATGTATTTAAAAATTGGTGTCGTTAAAGTTGGGGCTACATATCAGCCATAAATATAATACAATTTTGGGTAGAGCCCGCCTAATTGAAGCAACGACCGAATGCCTTTAATAAAGATCACAGAATAGAAAAATGCGCAATGAAAAGGTTTACTCATACAAACGAGATCTCTACTCTCTATTTTCGAAATTTTTCTTAGAGAGCCTTTAAATTTGTTTGGACCAAAGCTTTCCCTTCCTATTTCCGTGGTGAGGTGTCCTTTGATTTATATTGCCCACGAAATGCCCCAGTTAGGGACGCCTATATTCAAACACTAAAGAAATGATACTCAGTAAGCAAATGACTACTGCCGCTATAAAGCAATCATTTACTAAATGTCGAAATCCAGATAAAACTGACTACGAGGACAAGCAAACTTCGGTATCTGGAGCCGAAAATGCTTTCATACCGCGACGCGATGATAAAGATTGAACTTTCGCTGGCACTCCTGAGCATCACTAGAACCAATGAGTTATTCAAGGCATGCAACTCTCCGAAATCTACAAAACCACGAGAGTTCTTCGCATAATGGACAGTGGGAAATAGCTCGAGGTATAATGCCATCGACTGAGCTAATCAAATGAACTATTCTACGGTTGGCCTTAGGAAAGTAAGATAGTAGGAGTAGGTATACTACAATTCGAACGAAACACGAGAACTCCTAAGCGTTCCACACTAAAAAAAAATGATTCCACAGAATTTTGGTTACAATATACACGCAGTAGGGACTGCTTGTCATAAAAGGCGACTCTAACTCACTTTCAGGAAGAGAATGATGGGAAGAATTGCCTTTTAAGTACCCATCAACCATAAACATAGTCTTTGGAGGCCCTAACTATCACAAAAGGTCTAATTTTTTAATAACGAGGAGCACATCCTCGTGTAGAGTGGAGCATTCGCCTGGATGGAGCATGAATTGTAAGAATTGTCTTTAATAGCATAGGCCAGCGAAAATTGAATTTCTCCCCCCTTTCAATAATTGTGCTTGTTTTAAATATCTATATAGGTATGTTTATTTATTCAAAAAATGGTGGGTAGGCACTGTGGCCAATGGTAATAATCAATTACCACCTCTGCATGGTTGAAAGCCAAGCACAAGCAGAGTCCGCAAAAAAACTCCGGAGGCATTGTCCGGAGGATGCATCAGACTAGGCTGAGCATCCTTTAAACTGCCATAATTAGTATAATGAATGCTCATGCAGCATTACATAGCATGCATTTAGATGCTTGGTGTTAGCAATCGCGCCTAAACAATGTTCATTTAAAATAAAATCATGTTTATATTCTAGCACATCGAGATTTTTATTGTTAAAAAACCATATTACAGAATTTTTAAAAATTTGCATGAAAAACAAAAATTAAATTATTTAAAAACGTTTACTTAAAACAAGTAATTTTTAAGCAAAAAAAACAACCGACTTTAATGCTTTTTTTTAATTTAGGTGCACCGTTAGTTTCTTCATGATCCAATGATCGGAACCAAACAAAATTAGTATGGGACGAACCTTATGACAAGGCTTTCCTATTAAAAAAAATAATTATCGATACGGCTCACGTAACCCAAGGTTATTCGGTAACAGAAATAAAAGAAAATTATATTTCGACGAATTGATAACCTCCTACTTTTTTGAAGTCGGTTAAAATCAATAATATTTGTTAAAAATTCCTTTAAATGCTAACCCCCTTATTCATAAAAAATAAAATAGCTTTAAAAAAGGTTTATAAATTGAAATATGTATGAAAATGTCACTTTATAGAGCTCTTTAAACCTATTTTATTTTTTATGAATAAGGGGGTAAGTATTTAAATCAGAAAGACTATTGAAAATTCGTGCTTAACGCTAGTATGCGATAACACTAAGAAAAATGAAAAAAGTAATTTGGTAGGAAAATTTACGTGATGGATTTATTTCGAAGCTTCGCATATAGCTTACCAATACCTACCAAAATCGCAGACCTGTGTAGTCCGATGGAGGAGTGAAATCGTCACTGCTTGGTGGCCAATGAAAAACACCAAAACGGCTAACAAAGCAAATTTCGAAATATCCACGTAGAAGATCATCGATAAGAACGTAAACTGTTTGACACAACGCGCCCTTCTGCTGCATGCAAATGACATCCAAGTTTGCAAGTTTCCCCGATTTAGGTTAGTTTAAAGAAGGATGCTGGCATTTCTTTGCCTTACCAAAAGTTCTCAAAACACCTATTCCAGTGCTCGACAGCCAATAGCCTCGCGAGGCCGACAGTGGTCGTATTTTTCACACAGACACGATCGGCAATTCGCATGTACGCAAAGCTGCAAGCAGACATATTTTTGAGTGCGTGCGTTCGATTTTGTCTAGCACAGACCTATTCTATTTAAACCAACACGTAGAGTCAACGAAACAGATCAGCTGCAGTGTATTGAGCTTTACCGCTACGTTCAGATAATTTAAACACATCATACTTCTTCCTTCTTCCGCAAAGTGCAGGGAATATTTCTAAAATGTGCGTAGCTTCTTCTAAAATTCTGGCCCATAAGTAGATCGGGCCGCAAGAGTTTGACTGTATTGTAGGTTTACAACTTAGAACTAACTTTCTTTAAGGAATAGCTTCCTAATCATGACCATAGCTGTAGAATATGCATCAATTGAAACTCCTGTTTGCTTAAAACTTATCCTTTTATACCACTAAATTAAGTCAGCCTTTCCTTAAAGTCAACAAAAATTGAATATAAAAAGAAAATCGTAATATTCAATTAACCACCTCAATTGTTGAACTATCTCGCTGATCGCAGCGCAGCCGATGGGCGCACAGGGAAATTTGCGAAAAATGTAAAATCAGCCGAAAATTACAAATTATCGGGCGCTGCTTAGGCGAGTACTAAAGTATGTGTGCACGAATGTGAGTATGAAGGTATGCGGTGGCGGTCTGTGTTTGCCTCGTTCAGGCATTCAATTCATTTTTCGTGCCTCACGACTGCCAGAAATCACAGTGTCCACTGGCTGCCCGTTTGCCAGCCGCGGCAGCCGCGCTCCAACCACCTCGCGGTGAACGCATACACATCGCATGCACTTACATATCAACGACTGTGTATATACTTGTATTTTTGTTTGTGCGCGCATTTGTGGCAACTCAACACCTTCGCACTTGACATGGATACAGGAAGTAATTGTAATCAGTGTTGGGGCCGGCCAGCGGTGCGGCGCGGCACGACGCACGACAATTTATGCCACCTTTTCAGATGGCGCGCGCAATTTTCTAGTTTAAAAACGTTTTAATAAAATAGCAAAATTACGAGTTGCGCTGCAATACAAGAGCATTTTTGTTTTTTTTTTTCTGGTTAAAAAAAAAAATCAGTTGCATTTTTTTATTGTTTCTTTGATTATTTTCTCTTTTTGTTTTGTTTTGTTTTGCTCTGTGTAGAACCGCATTTTAGGGCACTTAACACTTCAGCACGCCGCTACAGCTGCGGCACAACAAAAATTGCAGGCACAAAAAAAAAATTTAATGCCAGCCGCCTAGGCTACAACGGCAAATAATTCCCACAAATGGGAAAAGTTTTGACATGATTGCTCGCCGCGAACCACGACCGTCTGAGTCACCGCCAGCGCGCTGACTGACAAACTACTTATGTATATACACTAACTGAATGCCTAA
>JAPVRG010273242.1:0-22816 GCA_029783565.1 Rhagoletis cerasi
ATAAAAATGTTTCCGTACAATTTTTCCTTTCACTAAAGCATAACATTTTAATATACATACGATATAATTGCATAGTATGTATTCAATTTAAGTAAATTCATTTTTTGTCGATAGCCTATTTAACAAAAAAGGCCTAGCATATGTTTAATGTTTAAACAAGTGCGGCCATTCTTCTTCGGAGCTCTTCTACTGGTTTACGTTGCTTTACTCCCATAATTACAGATATACATATGTACATACAATCACCTGTATTTATTATACATAGGTATGCACTCATTGTTCTTTACCCTTTCTATTCCAGCTTCCCGAATGATCGCGATACCCACGGCATCAACACCGCACGCATGGCACTCGTTTGGATGGATGAATATGTCAATCTCTTCTTCCTCAATCGACCCGATTTGAAATTCCACCCAGATATAGGCGATCTGACGCATCGTGTGATGTTACGTAAAAAACTGCGTTGCAAAAGTTTCGATTGGTATTTGAAAAATATCTATCCTGACAAATTTGTACCCACTAAAAATGTAATAGCGTATGGTCGCGTACGCGCCGTAAGCAAAGATTTGTGTCTAGACGATTTGTCGCAGAATAATGAGAAGCCCTACAATTTGGGTATATTCTGGTGTGCCAAAAGTATTACCAAATCGCAATTCTTTACACTCACCAAATCACATATACTACGAAATGAGCTAAACTGCGCCACAGTGCCACATGGCGATGGCGATGTGCGTGTCGTGAAGATGGTGACGTGCATGGACAACGATGACTACAATGAGCAATGGGACTATGAAGATGAACATTTGATGCATGTAAACACCGGCTTATGCCTGGATCATAAGGAATTGCGTAGTTCGGATGAGATACAAGTGACGCGTTGTGATAGTGAGAGCGAAACGCAGCGTTGGACGATACAGCACGATAAGTTGCTGTAAAAGTGGCAGCGAGTGGCAGCGGAATCGGTGGAGAGAAGTCAAAAAGTTTTTTTGTGTAGCACTTTAAAACTAAAATCAAAGCCATTGTGTAAATATTGCAAACAAAACACACATATACATACAGATTTATATACATACATATGCCGGAGTGCACAGTTTTCTGCCAACTCCTTGTACCATAGCTAGGGGATATACTACATATGTAAATTATTTTGATATGCGAATATTATAGGCTAACAATGTGAATGCATGTTTGAAGCAAATTATAAATCTTTTGTACGAAGTTGGTCTCAAACTCTGAAATAGCGAGTGTTTGTAACTACATATGTACGTGAAACTAAGCATTCCACGTCGAGTTCCGACCGCTACATGCTTCAGTATAAGAAAAAGTAATTATTTTGCAGTCATACGTTGCAAACAGATTTAAAACATGTTTGTAAATACTGAGCAGTGTAGTTAGTTGAAATATATTTAAATGTAATTTTCTGTTTTAATTTTGACATAAGATTAACGGAGAATTTAGCGTGAACAATTTTTATATATTTACATACATACATATGTATATCTAAATGTGTATTCATATATATGTTTATATCTATATATGTATGTATATTGTTTTTTTTTTACAGCAAGTCAAAGCACATACACATGTATGTATGTATTTTATTATTTTTTTGAATTTGTTCACTAAGCAACAAAGTTAATCGGCCCTATCGAGAATTCCATGTGAAAAGATATTCCTCAAAACTATGAAGTGAAAGCAAAACAAACATTCAAAATTTGTTTTTTGTTTTTACTGTAATTTCATTGGTACAATTTATTCACTGAATATTTGTAAATTAGCACTATGCTAATACATATAGTTACTAAACTCGAATAATGACAATAACTCATTTAATTATGACAGCGAAACATATTTATGTTTTTTATTTGTATTTAAGAAACTAGTTGGACGTCATGTGCTTAAAAAATCCTTATCATTGTAAAATTAAAAATAAATATGTATATGCTTGCATTTACCTCCATACTTATAGATATGTATATTTTATAAGTAGCAATATATTTAAAAGAAACATTTTATATTAAGTTGTAATTTCATACCACATATAATTATTGCATAGAGTATTCGTTTTTTATACACATGCACATATAAATTATGTACTCGTATGAGACGCCATGAGAGCACGTGTAGCTTAACAAAAATTTTTGAATGATAGAGTTTATTTTTTATCAGGCAGGTTCTAGAAACCGAATGAAGGTGAAATTGAAAACGAAAAAATTAATTCAAGTGCATTTGACATGAAAAACGAGAAATACAGAACACCAAAATTTGGATTGAAAGTGAACTTGAGTCATTTGCTCTCGAAAGTGAATTCCAGAACCTGCCTCTATATGTACATATGTACATGGAAAGTTGTAACTTTCAGTCCTGATATTCCTAATCGTAATAGGCAACATCAATAAATTTCCTGCATTTTACCATACAAGTGTTACAAAATTTTTAGTTATTTTATGTCATCTTAGTTTAATGTTTTTGTAGATACGCTACACTGGCTCTCACCGTCTCCTACATATGAATATGCAGCTGTGCCCGCCCTCGGATATATTTTCTTATATGTACTTTGTTTCATTGTTGTGAATAAAAAAGTGTTATTTTAAACAATTTAGTTATGTATTAGAAAAGGTATTTTTATTTTTCTTCGATTGATTTTGTGCAAGAAACGATTTGCAGCCCGCATGTTGAATTTCAAAGCAGTGTGCATGACATTTTTTTTGTAAAGTAATTGTGCATTTATTAAAAATAAAATAATTAATTGGCAATTAATGTCTTCAAATGAATACAGTGTTGTTAATTCCGAATTTAAACTATTTAAATTGCTATAAATTATGTATTTTTATTGCTAAAGTGGCTTAACTAAATAACTTTGATTTATATCAAAATCCTATTCCTATGTGAAACTAGACTTATGTATATATGTGTGTTAGTACTTGTGCGCTAAAATTCCTATTCATATTTATATGTATGTATGTACATGTGCGCGTGTGGTGATTAAATTATCTAAATTAATGAATACTACAAATATATTTGTACATTTTATAAAAAGAAATACCAAACCATACTTTTTCATAACTAAAAATAAACCCAAACCCAAATTTACTAATTAAAGGACCTATGTAGATATGCACGAAAATAAAGCCCACAAAAAAATTATAGAAATAGAAAAAAAATAAATCCATACATACATATATTTTTTATAACAAAGTGCAAAATACAGCAGCAAGTTCTGTGAATGCAGATAAGCCATAACGAAATAAAAATCATCACATATACAAGCATTCATTCATACATACATACAACTATGCTCGTAAGGAATAACAGCCAAAGCCTAAAGAGGACATTTCGAGAAAAAACTTTTCATATTTGAAATTACTCTAAAATAGTTGAAAAAAGGCAAATTTTTTTTTTTTTTGATAAAGTTTTAAAAAAATGTGAGGGTTACACGTAAATAAGCATAGCCTTATTGCTTATTTAGGTTAGATGGTATGAGTGCCTGTAACACTTGGTCTAGCAAATCAAAGCTGTCCCTTGTGACACCAACAAGCCAAAGTAGTTGTGAAAAGACTTCTACTCACTCTTCTCGAGATAGATAGTTCTGTCACATAGAAAGCGATAGATAAAACGGACTAAGTCGATTTCAACGCGAATTTACGTTTGCCTCAGGGAGGATGTTATTAAAAGATCCCTCCATATCAAGGAATATGCAGTCTAAACAATCGAGAGCAGAACTGATTCTACCAATCTGCTCTTGCATTAGGCATGCTGATTTATCAATCTCTTAAAGGTCTTTGAAAGAAACGAATAAGAGACTGATTGGTCTGAAATCTAACGGGGGACACATGAGAGGTCTTGCCTGTCTTAGGTATAAAAGTAACTTAAACCACCCTCCGAAGTTTTGGATCCCAGCCCATCCCTAAGCAGCTCACGTTGTTGACTTTTTAGCAGAGATGAATAAGCTGATCACCCAAGCAAACGGTGCTCTTTCAATAACTTTGAGTCCTTTGAGTGACTCTTGCTGGTTTCAAATTACTCGTAAAGTGAAAGTCAAGGAGTAAATCGAGTGAGTCCTCGCTTCTTATCTCCCAATTTCCAGCCTCGTCTCTAAATCTCGAGTATTCATGGCTGCCTTCTACGTTTTCATAGAAATTCCCCCAACACATTCCCTCGGCTTTTTTTATATTGGTCTTATAGAGTCCAAGTACAATCTTATAGAATTGCCGACTTCTGGAAAGGCGTATACTTGAAGCCCGTCTGTAGCAGAGCTTCTCTTTTGGCTTTGTCGTGTGAAATATAAGAGGACATAGCCGACCAACTCGTCAATCGAAACCTCCGAAAGATTAATTTTTTTTGTAGTGAAATGTGATAGTTTATATATACATACATTAGGGCGCCTCACAAAAAAAGGTACAGTTTTTCCAATAGAATTATATAAAGTATTACATTTTGAGACATATGCCAAAATATTTCGGAAACATTTGTAAAGAAAAAGATTTACGTGAGCTGGATCGATTTGAAAATAGCATCAAACATCTCATTAGTTTGATACCGTTGATACGATTTTTAGACATTTTTGTGCCGCCTGAACCTATGTGCAAATTCCTTTCGCGAATTGAAGATTTTCTTCCATAATTTAAACCAGCCTTTCGAGTAGCTTTTTAACACTCACGACCCTAAACCTGCATGAAACTAATAAAAATTGTTTAAAATTAGTGTTTTGGCGCCAAAAAGTAAAAAAACGCAAAATACTTACATTTTTATCAATTTTCTCACACTTCGCTAAAGCATCGAAAGCAAAATTCTGTTCGACAGAAAATTCGATACTCAACGAAAATTTCGACAGAGTTGCATAGCTCATAATACGAATTTTAAATTCAATCTTCGATGACCAGCGAAGATCGAAAATCGAACACAACTCATAATAAGGGCCATAATAAATTTCATAAATCCGATGGAAATATAGCACCGGTATTATTTTGTATGGAAGGTAGTGCACCCTAACCTGCATGTAGTACATATAACTAAATTTTGTCCTGAGTCGACTTTGGTCATATTGCATCTATAGGCAAATTTGCCTAAATAAATACTTTTTGCACGTAATACTACGTATAAGTACATATGTATGTTCCTAAATTAAGCTTTATAATACATATTCAAATATAATGGATATTTTTTGCACGAATAGCATACTTTTTTAATTTAAATGTGTATGCAAAAATGCATTTATAAAATGCCGAATCAAATTTACTCTTATTTAGAGAACGACCGAACTTCGGCTTCGGCTTCGGCCATGTTCGGCCACAAAAGTTCGGTTCGGTTCGGCTTCGGCAAAAAAAAAGCCGAACTATGGCCGAACATTAATTATTGAATTATTACCACATGTACACATGCCATAACAAATTTTTTATGTTATTTTTACAAGAATACTTATGTAAGTATGTTACTTTCTGAAATTTATGTGATTGAAACTAAAGTATGTAAATTTTTTGCTTTTTTATCAAAAATAATCCTACATTTTTAAAAAGTCATTGCTTGTTTATTACTTGGGCCCTTGAAAATGTTCGGTTCGGCTTCGGCCGAAAGTGGCCGAAGTTCGGTTCGGTTCGGATTAAAAATCGAGGTTCGGTCGTTCTCTACTTTTATTAAATACCTTCAGTCCTACATAGAAGAGATTTGTATAAGAGATAATGTACATACATTAGAGTGCATCACTTTCCATAAAGAATAAAATCGGTACTGTTTTTCCATCGGAATTATAAAATGTATTATATTTTAATACTTCCGCCAAAATATTTCGGAAAAAATATTAAGATTTACGTGAGCTGGACCGATTTGAAAATTACTCCAAATATGTCATTATTTTGATTCCGTTGATGAATTTTGTTAACATTTTTATGCATACCATTTAAGCTTAAACTCTTCTATCATCTGAAGTTATTTTTTGGAAACAATGTTTTTAAAAACTAATTTTATTTATACAAAAACTCGATTTTTTTTTAGGTATTTTCATAACAAACCAACTCACGTAAATCTCAATGTTTTCCCGAAATATTTTGGCGGAACTTTTAATATATAATAAATTGTATAATATCAGTGAAAACGCGACCTTTTTTTTTGTGACGCACCCTACATGTATGAATTAATAAGAATTTAGTGCTTAACATACATAACTATGTATGTATTTATACACCTACGTCTATATACAGCCAAAATAATTTTTTTTATACATATATACAATACTATATTCGAATATATACTACTAACATAGCAACCGATTGAAATCAAACTCACCAAAATGTGTCCTAAACAGACGTAAGTACCCTTAAGGCTGATTTTCACTATGTCAAATCCAATGGAATTTGTCTTCAAATAATTGAAAACACGTTGTCAAATGGAACTTAAAAAAGGTTTATCAATTTATTTGGATCGGAATAAGTTTTCAGTCGTGTACATGAGCTGCTAAATTGGATATCTATATAATCGGTAAAGGTATGGATAAAGGAGATAAAGTTGTGTCAGAATATGTTGAAATATTTTGTCGTCAAAATATGACATAGTGAAAACCAGCCTTTATGTACATACATGAATAACGAATTACAATGCAATTGAATATCATGCAAGCGATATTTACATACGTACACACTTTAAATGTCAATTGAAATCCTCTTTGAACTACAGCAGTACTTACAATTTTTATTAATAACAACACTGTTCAACACAATTTTTGCAACAGCAAAAGCGGCTGTATGTTTTGGAAAGAAGACATCCTGCTGATCATTTTGCCGAGCCAAGTCATTGCCCTGCAGATCTGGGGTTTTCCATATTTGCCCTCAAAGGTTAAGGTGTCATAACGTGATGTATTTTGGAACGAATTTCGTACGGCGTTGTGTCTTTTCCTGAACTTTTTAGAAGAAACAAATATTTTTTCAGACGTCAAAGATGTAGCTCTTTTACTTTGAGTACAAAAAAGAAACACTATGATCACCCTTCATATATGAAATAATTTCAGAAATGCTGGACTATGACTTTGTTCAGTAAAAAAATATTTACCGCGATGTCCTCTTTCAAAAACATACTGCAGTGGTTTTGTTGCAGAAAAAGCCTAAACTTGTTGAACTGTGTAACTAAAGAATACTGAAATATTGGGAGAAATAAGGATTATAATACACTTTTTATACATACATATATCTGAGGTAATAAAATTATTAAATTAAATCTATTTATGTTGTTTAAAAATAAAAGGAAATATAATACAATTGTATATGTAAGTAGTATATGAAAATACATAATAAAAAGTTTCTACTGCTTTTTGTCAAATAACGTTATTTTGATCTTTTTATATCTTTTAATGAAAGGAGCAGTACAGTACTCTCCTTACTGGTACAACTCTTAGACGATTTTTTGCAATTAACCGATAAATTTACTAAGCTAAGCATTGTACTCAATTATATATATGTAAATATACACATACCATATACATGCTCTTCCTTTTTCTCGCTTTGGGCAAATACCAAAAAACTTCGCCATTTGCTACTATTTATTACAAAATGCCTATAGGTGACCATACTTACATAGTTCAGACAGACTGAGTTTGTGGGCGTCCTTGGATCTTTTCACCGAAACATCATTAAAAATCTCCTACAGTTGACACTCAACATTTTTCGCCGACGCGTGAGAAAGTTGCACTGACGATTCTAGGTTTCGCGGCTAACAAATTGACGTCGTCTTTTGCGTTTTCCATACAATTTAAAGTTGACGCATGAAAGTTTTTCTCCTTCTCTAACCCCTCGTTTATTCTCGAACGGCTCGTTGAGGTCCTTCTTATTTCGGGTGGAGCTAAACATTGTGCTCAATCTAATTCTGTATAGCCGTATTAGTTTCGTGAGTACTCCAAATTTAGACATCACTTTGTGCCATTAGAAGCGGTTTTCAAATAGACGACACGGTAGTGAGCCTCGATTTGGAGTTACATGAACTTGATCTCTATACAGTGGTTTGGGGTCTTCTTCATCAAAAGCCTTACTTGTGTGCCATAGAAACAGCAAGGAATTCCCCGAGGGCCAAGCTCAGCAAACTCTACCGACTAGCCTGGGAGGGCATAAATATTGAAAAAAGAACATCACCCAGCACCCAAAGAATCTCTACTTTCTACCTCAAGACTCAGGGCACAATGCGGAGGTTAAGAAGCTAAATAGTACACCCATTCTATCTCAGGTTTATAGAAAAAGAGGAAGGACTGCTTTAGCTGCCTGGATCTGTGTCTTCCGATATTTAACATTACGCATTGTTTAGGCGCGATTGCTAACACCAGGCGCCTAAATGTATGCTTCGTAATGCTGCATGTGCGAACATTTCCTTCATTAGTTTTATGAAATTTTTGCACATGCACTTCTCAACTGCCATGTAATACAACTTTCTTAAGTTATAATTTGATGACAGTTTAAAGTATGCTCGGCCTAGTCTGATGCATCCTCCGGACAATGCTTCCGGGGTTTTTTGCGGACTCTGCATAGCTTACAACCATATAGGGGTGGTACTCACCTATAGTTACCATTGGCCACAGTGCCTACCCCCATTTCTGCTTGAATAAATATTTTTTTTTTTGTATAAATACATACATGCAAACATACTGGTCTCCCCTCTCACTGTGTTATTCACGCATAACTTCAAGGTATTTTTCCTAACAGAACCAACTGGGAAAATTAACGAAGAAAAATCCGGAAGGATGGCCTCCAAGAGCGATGGTCGGTACAACGTTTGCCGAATTGACTCGCAGTACCACCGGCGATCAGGGACCATCTCTACATCAACTCCTCTATTTTTTTTCGTGGGAGTATGACCTACCGGCAAGTATGCTCCGTGTTTGCCGCTGTAGTATAAGCCAGTCCTCAATTTCTGCCCCTTGCAATAGCTTCAAAAACTGGTGTCATTTAAAAGCATGCTCAGGTCTCCGGTATCATATGGTGTGGAGTGCTAGCTTTGTTGTATCGCATTGCAACAATCTTTACCAACAAAATCCGTCCTACCATCAACCATTGGCTCAGGATATGCACTCAACACAGACGCCGCCGTCTTCCTTGGCCTCAGGCTTACCGAGTTAGAGGGCTCAAATTGATTTTAGTGTGTCCTAGTTGTCACTACTTCTACATTTTTTCTGCTAGGTAGTCTATGGTCTACGGCGTTCATACACTCGGAATCTAGGATTTGTATCAATAATTGCAAACATTACAATTGGGAAAAACATGGTCAAAGCCCTCGCATTAGAGCTACAAGAAAAGTTGCGGGCCTAACTATTTTTTTGGGTTTTATGCAATTTAGATATATTGAGTATGCAGAAAAATAAATTCGGAGGTCAATTGACTCCAGTTTGGTTTCTCCACAGCCATTCAAACATAGCGCTCAAAGCGATAAAATGGTATTTTGTTTTGTTTTTCAATTTAGTGGTTGTACTTAAATGAATATACAGTGAGTACTTATCAAGCGAATTAAATTCGATTTTCTACGATTATTTATAATTAATTACTCTTCCAGCAGAAGTCATATCTTGATCACATTTTTCGTATTTTTAGAGATACAAGTATTTAAAAATATGTTAATTTTTCTTTAATTATTTTAACATTTTCTGTATATTCTATACTTAGTGGTGATGTAAGGTCTTTGATAAGCAATAATGATATCCATTTTCCTGTGCCTTCCTGCGCCTTTTTGGTATTCTTAATTTTTAAGGTATTGCCTTTCGTATAAAAGTGAAATCAGATAAATATCTTTTTTTATTCATGGTTGGTAGCTTTGGTTTTGATATAAAAGTAACAGTACATTGAAGATGTGGTAATGGCATCAAAGGCGAGGACCTTCTTAGCATTAGCATCCTGCAGGACAGCCAAAGTAATTCTACGCTCTTACAGCGCAAAATCATCAAATATCTTCTAACACTTTCAAGCTTGTTTTGGGTGTGTTTCTCCCGGGCCGGAGGTTCCAGGGGCCCGAATTTTTCCGAAAATTTAGTTGGAAGATAAAAAAAATTTGCTAAATTGATAAATTGGATTAAAAAATTAGATAAATAAAAATATTGTTGATGAGAGTGGGGGCCCGGCACAAATTTAGTACCGGGCCCGGATTTTGTTTTGGTGGCCCTAGTCGGGTTACTTGCGGGAAATTGTCTCATACCTTTACCATTTTCCGTCCTTTGACAGACCGCGATTTAGCTTCCTTAGCTCTGCGTACTTCTTCTCACTGAATGATTTTGCAATTTGATTCCTTCAAAAATTCTTAAAAACCAAAATTCCTTTTGATGAGAAGAAAACAAATTTGGCTTTTTTCATCACTGTATAATTTACTCTTTATTCTCCATATTTCATACATTATTTTGTATTGTATTTGCTTGTATTTATTTGTATGTATAATTTTAAGTTATTTCTTGCAATAAGTTTAAATATTAATATTTTTTTATTTTTTTTTTGGAGGGGAATTCTCAGCTTGCTTTTAAGACATCAAAATTGGAGTTCAATTTTTATTTGAATGTATGTATAATGTATAATTAAATGGTTTTCCATACATGCAACAACATTTTTGCTTAGTTTTGTGGTTTTTTGTTTTTTAGAGTATTGCGCATATGTAGACTATGTGTTTGTGTGTGTGTGTTTGAAAAGATGTTTGTATGTACTTGTTTTTTGCTGTTGTGTGCTATCATAAATAAATGTACGTATATCAATATCGGCATGCAGTTTTATATTTTTTTCAGTAATATTTTATGTATAATAATATTTCATATTTTTAAAGTTTTGTTGGCTGTAGTGGCTGTTTTTATTTGATTTTTTTTCTTTTCGCTTTGCCTTTTTTGCGTTCTAACGCCTCATGTAATATATTGCTGTAATAAAATATGTAATGTAGTTCATTTTTATTCATTTGTATGCATATCTCGTAAACTCTGTATTGTATAATGCCAATCGTGAAATGCAGTTGTATTTAAGTTTAGTATTTTTTTTGTGTTTTTGGGTTTGTAAAGCAGTAATTTATTTACTTTGAATATTCATAAATTTAGTGCACAGATTGCTTAAGCAAGCAGCCAAATATACATAGTTTTTGTTCGGTTTGTTTGTTTTGTTGTAAAGTTTAATCTTATTCAATAGACATTGCAAACACAGAGTTGCAGCATTGGGGTGGCACAGAACGCTTAGTTTTTTTTTTTAAAATGCAGTATTTGTTAAAATTCAGCTTTTTTCTTACCTTTGTATTGCTTGCAAATGTGTGAGATGCTTTTGCGCGCGCTTCCTTGCTTTAAACTCAAAGGCAAACGAAAGACTTAAGCGACAAACTTGCAATGCGCCTGCGTATGTTGTTATGCATGTTTTTCTAATGAAAGTGAAATATTTACAACAGTCATTGTACTTCAAGATTTTGCAGTCCATAATAAAGTAAATAAAAATCATTGATTTTTTGCCTTTGTCAGTTTTTTCCGCAAAGTGGGTTTCTTCTTACAATTTTTCATTTGCATCTAATATATTAACATGATTTGTGTTGTTTTTGTTTTGAACTACTTACAATAAATTGCCAAAATGCTTAAGCTTAAGTGCCAGTCTAAAAAAGGAGGAGAACGTTGCCGTGTGTAAGTATTTGTGCAAAGCTTAAGTCTCTAGATAGACAATAATCTACACAAACATTTGTATGTAGCACTGTCATATTATGCTCATCTTTTTAGGTTTTTATTTTTTCCTTTGTTTGCAACAAAAAAGCAATGAAATTAATTTCGTAGCGTATAACATACAAGCACATAATTTTTCCTCTTAATGTAAGCATTTTTTGTATCTAAAATATTCTTTTTTTTATTTAAGTTAATTTTTTTCTTCCCACGAATGTTTGTCTACTTTTCTCTTCTATGCCCCTATTATTGCTACAAACATTCATTTTTTTCTCTACTCTGCTTTTTTGCACTAAAATATTCTGCACTTTCTCACTAAACTTCTTTCTAAACGCTTTAGCTCCAGCTCGACTTGTATTGCTAATGTAATTTTGCTCTACGCTTACTTTTATTTTGTTCTTGCGCACTACTCGTATTAACAATTTCAAGTTTCACATACTTTTTTGCTATTCTACAATTCTAAGAAGACGAGTAATTTATGTAGCGGCGCATAGTTTATTTGCTAACTGTATCATTTCGCTATTTCCAACATTTGATTCTTGTCTGCGGATTTCATTAAGCGAATGTTTTGGTTAACTTGAGTTAATGTTATTTTTGTTGTTGGTGATGATTTGTATACTATTTTTTATGGACTTATCTAAATAAATGCTAAATAGACAAAATTGGATAAATTTTCTAAAATCTTCTTGTCACAAAACTTGGTGAGTTAAAGTTTAATTTTTTCTCTTGTTTGTGTTCATCTCTTTTCTCTCAGTTTTGTAAAGGCAAAATTTTCCTATATTTCTGTGACAATTGTGCCAAAGCAAAGGTCTCTAATCAAATGGAATTTTCAAGTTTCTGGAAAAATTTTCTCCAGTTAACTAATACCCCAGATAGATCGATAAAAGACCTACATGCATACATACATAAATAGTATGTATTAGAGGTCTGCAACGGAAGGAATTTCCCCATGTGCCCCATTGTAACGATTATCTACCAGCCAGTTAGATAATGAAAGCAAATACGTTCAAGAACACAGTGGAGGAATGTTGCGTATACCCATAGACAAATTTCTTCTTATACTTCTTTTTATACTCTTGTTCATTTAAACAGTGTTCAATGAAAATAATTTTGCCCTTTTGTTCTATTTTTTTTCGGGGAAATATTGCAAATACAAACAGAGTGTCCAATAAAAACCATGACAAATTTAAGGAGAAAGTAGGTTGGTTGGTGGTTTCTCAGATGAAAAAAAATTACCTCCATAAAAGTGTCATCGTTTTTGAAATATTGATATTTTTTCTTAATAAAAAAAAAACCGGCCCTTTTCATCTAAGGCTATACTTTGTTGATTTTTTTTGTAAAATACTGCCAGATAGTTGCTTTACCATATTCAAATGAAATATACAGCCTCATTGCGTAAGTCGTAAATTAGACAAAATTTCACGACCCGACAACACTAGCATTGTCTACAGTCGTGCTGAAATAAGTAAACGACGAAATTCGTCGAAAACTATACAGTGCTGCCAAGTTTTTTCGTTTTAATACACTAGTCGAGTGGAAATTTTAGGCAATGACGGGAAATTTTCGATACGATTCGACGCTCGAAAAACGACTTGCATTCCACACGACTCTCGCAATGAGGGTGATAGTTAAAACATATTAAGGAACCATGATAAAATTAGGAATATTTTGTGATTTTTAACTTTTGCCAAAATATCAAATTTCTTTTTTAGGGGGCCACCATATTTCAAAAGCGGTGCCACTTTTAGAGGGGTCACCTCCCAACCTACATTCTTTTTAAGTTTGTCGTGGCACTTACTGGACACCCTTTATATGAATTGATTTACGCCACCTAGTAATAAGGCATTTGAAAAGTGTCGATGTAATCATTTCGTTTCCTCAATTCGCGACACCTAACTTGGTGATCAGAGTACTTTCGACACAGCTGTGGCTAGTTGATCACTATGCAAGTAGAATAACATCCTCAGACATTGGCTTATATCACGAACTGATATTTTATGTACACCATTTGGAATCTTCTGTTCTCAGTTAAGCATCATTTGACCGGATTTGTGTTGATACTGATCCATCTTATCTCAGTCATTTGCCTGAAATGTGACAGTTTTTCCCTTTCTGTGTTTCAGCTTAAGATTCATCAATAGAGGCTCCAGATTTTGCCAATTCTACAGCTTATTTGTTTTCATGAATGCTACTAAGGCTGTGACCCAAAGGGTTGAGGTGCCTATTATCTCGGTCTTCGAGAAAGCTTTACCCCTTATTCATAAAAAATAAAATAGCTTTAAAAAAGGTTTATAAATTAAAAAATGTATGAAAACGTCACTTTGTAGAGCTCTTTAAACCTATTTTATTTTTTATGAATAAGGGGGTTAGAGTTTAACGTTGCTGGGGCCAACGACAGGAATGATGCTTGAATATCTGCTCTTTCTACCTTATCCAGGCGCGTCGAGAGGGGGGTGGGTCGGCGGTGTTTTCCCCCGGGCCCGGAGCTTTCAGTTGGAAGTTAAACATATTTTGCTAAGTTGATAAATTTGATTGAAAAAATTGATTAAACAAATTTATTTGGGGATGTGGAAGGTCTCGGCACCGGTGTTTTTCCCCGGGAACGGATTTTCTCTTGGCGGCCCTAACCTTATCACCATATATGTGGTAGTTGCTCGGAACATCACTATTCAAAATATCATTCTGCTTTCCTCCGCCCGGTCTTCATAGAGTTTTTCAAGCCGTGTTGATTTTTATATCCAAACCGCATTATCTGCATATTCGTGATTCGATTTTTGGCTTTATCTACTATACAGTTCTACAGATGGTCAGATGGCTATCTAATCTATAATTTAATAATTTGCTTCGAAAATGTTGCCAACCTAAAGAGCAGGCAGAGATATTTCCAATATATATTTTCTGCGTTTCAGTACCTGGAATGTTGACGAAAGTTGCAAAGTTGGGAGCAAACTCGCTCCATGACGACATCTTTCTTTGATTCAGCAATCCTATAAGTACCTGCAAACTTTAACTTATGGAAAAATTAGTTTGGCTGTGCTTTATGCACTGATTTCGTACTTAATCACAGTACCAAGACGGCATTCGGTTCCAAACATCATCCCACACTGAGCACTGATGCAGGCAGATCAGATGCTTCCTGGGAAAAAGGAGAATACTAATCAACATTTTTGCCAATGTCCGGCTTCCTCTAGACGCAGAGACCAAGAGCTCAGTAGATATTTATTTGATTGATGATCTCAAGTCAATGAAAATTTGGATTTAGGGTATTATAGGCCTTTTTATAAAAGAGCTTTTCTGTGACAGTCAAAATTACTCTTAGCTTTGCTGAGTTGCATAGCAACGGCATTCTTTTGAAGGAAACTTATTCAATCATAGCTGAGAAAATTTTCGTCAAATATGCAAACATTTAGATGCTGACTCTGCTTGATTAAGGGAATAAGAGGGAAACCATATTAATTGTTTGCTTACATAGGACTTCTTAAAATGAGAGTGGTGCCTCGCTGCATTCGCTATTCAGTGTATTTGGACCAGTGACGATAAAAGCGAGCTTTTACTCTCTGCGCGTCCATATAAAATCTATAGAAAGCTTTAAAAAGTTTATCCTGCGGGATATGTGTTGGTCTTGACTGATTTAGACCCACAACCGAGGCTTTGGCTGTTTATGAACGGCACAAGAATATCTTTTTGCGGGATCACACTGCGGAACTTGGAAAGAATTCGTGTGTGAAACTTAGTTTGAAATTTCATCTCAAGGTAGGGGTACTAAATAATGGGTAAACAATTATACGAATATGCATGCTGCTAAGTATTATTCCTCAGTTCACGATGACTCGCATATCCAAGCTCACGTCTGAGATACTCGTAGCATTCTGGAATTTTTCAAAAACAAGTTGTAATCAAAATCAGGTAGTTTGATCAAAAACTCCTTTACTGAAAGATGCGTTGCAAGGACGACTGTTCGGCGCAGACGTAAATATTTCATCGTTATCGAAGAAATGTTGAAAGTTCATCTAAGATGGGAAGAAAGGGTTTATAAATTATTTGATTAAGAGTCTCAGAGCGTAGAGACATGAACTTATAAAGATTATCATTGGATTTCGTTTAGAAAGGAAACAATATTTATTAGCTTTTCACCAACTTTTAGTGATGCCACTTTTTATGCGTTTATGGAAATGAGAGTACATAGCACGTGAAATGGAAGCCACAAAAGAAATGCGAAAACTAATTCCAAAATTATTCTACAGTTTCCAATTGTCAGCTCTGCGTAATAAACTAAAGTGGATATTAATATACAGTGACTCACAGAAGTAGTTTGCATTGATTTGTTTTGCAATATTTAAAATGTTTTTGATGGTAAATTTTTTCGTTCATTTTTTATAAAAATATAGCACATTCTTCAACTAAAACCATGTAAAATAAAACTTTAAACTTTGCAGAAAAATAAAGAAAGTTCATCAAAATTTCAAACTTTTTAATCAGATTTTCAACAAAAAATTTGAGTATGCAGTTTTATAGCCCAAAGTGCAAATTTCAAGTCGCTAAAAAATCCCGTTGATTTTTGATAATTTTTTTTGCTGACGGTGTTGAGCATTTTCTTCCATATAACGAAAAATTATCAAAAATCAACGGAATTTTTTAGCGACTTGAGATTTTCACTTTATTATACTAAAACTCAATGGGCTTTAAAACTGCATCCACGATTTTTTTTTTGAAAGTCTGATTAAAAAGTTTGAAATTTTGATGAAAATTTCCTGAATTTTCCTTATTTTTCTCCAAAATTTGGAGTTTTGATTTATATGGTTTTAGTTGTATAATAAGCTGTATTTTTATAAAAAAATAACGAAAAAAATTTACCATGAAAAACCCTTTTAAAACATTTTTTTAGCAGTAAATTTTTCGCGGCTTTATTCGAAGTACAAATGAAATACTACAACTTTCTCAAACTCCTACGTTTTTCTATTCGAACTATCTGGTAAAGAGTTTATTTTATGTGCTAGTCCCACTACACGTATGCGCATGCATATACATATGTATATTTTTTTTAACTCTGCTTAGGGATACCCAAAGCTCTTCACATCTAAATAAAGCATTTTTGTTGTTTGTACTCGTATACTTGCATAGTTACGGGAATAATTTAAATAGATTTAGCATGAAATACGTTCGAATATCTATGTATGTGTGTTTATTAAATGCATTGAAATTCTTTTTTTTTCAAACTTTTTTTTCTAACTAGGAGCAATTTTTCTTAATCGCGAAATTTCGAGATTTCCGCATCAATCGATGCCGGAGTTGCAAAAATTGTGGAATTCACATTTTAAGTCTCCTCTTAACGATTAATGCCTATCAGTATAGATTTTCGGGAACTCGAAATTTCGTGATTGCTACTTCTAAACTATGTAACTAGATAATTTCAAGGTCTGTTCGTCAGCCACTTTAATAGTTACTGTAATGCTATTTCATTAAATTTCACTGAACTAAACTATTATTTCATTTACATATTTTTTGTTGTCTCGATAAGTTTTTCTTTCGGATGCCAAATCTTAACTGCTTTTCGGCAATGCACTTCAACTCTTGAATGCTTGTTATTTTATTTCTTATTTGTTAATATTTAGTATTCCTTTTATGTTGTATTATTTCTAAAATATCAAATTCGAACAGGATATTCGTAAATGTGTGTGTTCGACGGAGCAATCGAATGTTAAGTGCTTTCTTGTGTGCATTGAAATGTTGAGTTTGTAATATTGCATTTAAAAAATATTATAAATGTATTTCATTTTAGAATATTTTAAATCACTCAAAGAGTAATAAATGAAGTTTAGTGTTGGTATTTTAAATAATTTTAATTACATATTTATAATTTGTGTTAAAGTTTTTAAATGATTATTGTTTGGGCATAGTTCCATTAAGTATTTAATATTGTTAGCAGTAAATAATTTAAGTTCGTTTTATTTATTTAATTATTTATTGTTCGCTTACTGTTCGGTTTTTGTTAATTTTTGGGTTTCAAGTATTTATTGTATGTGTGTATAAAAAAATACAATAAGTATACATATCGTATGCAATGAAGTAGTTAATAACTGTTTTAATTGCATGGTTGCATTTGTCTTTTGTGATTTTTTTACATTTGCTTTTCGTAAATTTGGACGTTTTGTTTGCATTTGCATGAGATTTATTTATATGTTTTTGTTTTTTTTTTTACACTCTACACATGTATGTACATAAATGTCTTTTGTTTCATTGCCTTTGGCCTGTTAAATTTTATCATTAATTTTTTTTACAAATACTTACATGAATAAGTTATTGGCGTACTCGCATAATTTTACGTATTTAGACGTAACATTTACTTCCTTGCATAAACTTTGTTGTTGTTCTTGTAGTGAAATATTTATTGAAATACGTATGCATGGCTACGTATTAATTCCATACCATAACGGTGTCTCATGTAATGGTTCCTGTATTCTATGTGTGTATGTATAATAACTTTATTTTCTTGGTAAAATACGTATGTCCTTTGTAAACTTGTATCTGGCATGAAAATTTGTATGAATGGCTGCATTGTAGTTTTTTCTGAGCAATTTTGTCAGTGAATACTTTCATATCTTACAACGATGAAGTATTTTTGTTAGAAAAACAATAAATAAAACAAATTCATAACCAGTGTTTTGCAATTTTGTCAAATTTACATTTGAAATGTGAAAGCTTTCGAAGTACTTAAAAAGCTTTCGACAAATTTAAAATGAGGAAAAATTAGCTTTCACAGGTATATACATATGTAGATAAATGAAAATCTGTCTGGGGATATCTGCAGTTGTATACTGCCAGCGGGCCCAGAAGATGCATAATGGACTTAATATATCGTCAGAGCAATAGATTTTTATGCGGCCGGTGGAATAATAAATATTCACGTTAACATAGCAACACTAACCAAAATTATTTAGTTTGGATTTGCCTAGAGCACCATTTACTTTGGCAAGTGACCGAAACTATAACCAGCCTGTGAGAGGGTATGTCATTAGAATGGGCCTACCAGCCAACGAATTCTGTCCCAGCGGCTGTGGTGTCACTGCGCTGCCCGAGCAGGGGCTAGAAGATACTCATTAGTTTTTTGACTGTCACTTGACTGCCCGGCGGACCGAAGCGCAGAGGGCATCAATTAATTGTCACTTACGTGAATGAAACTATCCCCTCAAACGGTACCAATACGAGCCCACTGGTCCTAACTGTGTCTCCCTCCTTTACTGGTTGCAAGCAAATCTTTTCAACCCGATCTTATCTAATTGCTTAGTTCTGGACCTTAAAAATTCTTGTTTTCTGGATAGTTGAAAGCCTCTCGTAGTGCTATGTGCCGCGATGGAGTAAGGTCTTAAGGTATGTCGAAACGCTGAAATAGTGTCGAAAATGTTGTAGAAACTTTGAAATGTTTGAAGTGTATTTCACCGCAGCCTATTCATCTGGGTAGACCTCGCCTTGCTAAACGCTTTAAGCTAGGTCAAGTTTGGAAGGCGTATATGAAGACTTCATACCCTCACTCGAAGTTTTACTTGTCCACTGAGAAATTCATTTATGAGTACCAGAAGCAAACGCATCGCTTTAACCGGATTTATGTCAGAGTATTATTATCCCAGTGGGAGATCCGATAGTTCCACTTACATTACAAATGCTAAGCTGATGAAAAAATGAAATCCCAAATGCTTGACGGGAGACCTGAACATAGAGCGATAGAGAATAGTGAATCGATTCCTCCTCATTTGTAACCCGACAACTTCTGCTGAGATATTTTGTTGTTATAAACCATCGAGAGTCGCATTATGTAAAAACTTAGCAAGCAGCTTTCACGCCGGTGGCAAGATTTTTTAAGAAAACAGGGAGCTTTCACGGATAATGTTTTACACACCGATGAAAACAAAAAATTTGTTAGAGAAAGTGCTATGTACTAAATTGCTGTGCTTTCACAACTTAGAATAGCAATGAGCTTTTAAAAGCTTAGCTCCTGCGTAATCTACAAATGTACTTAAACATGGATGCATTGTATTGGTTACCTAATAATACAATTTTTTTTATTAACAACCTTTGTGTTTTTAAGTTTTCTGAGGATTTTTGCAATCATTTCGAATTATTTTATTATTCAAATACTATGAAAATGCATATGTGCGTGCAGTGTCGGACATATTTATCATTTTAAACCAAATTCAAAATTATATTGTTTGCCACTTATGTTTATTTACTAAATTTTAAAAAATTCAATTAGAGTATAGTTCATTATCTCACAAAACCCATATAAACCCAAGATTAAAACTTTGCAAGAAATTAAAAAAAAAAATAAATAATTCAACAAATTTTCATCCAAATTTCAAACTTTTTTTAGTATACAATTTTGTAGCCCATTCAATTTTAGATAATAATGTGCAAGTTTCAAGTGAATAAAAATTACCGTTGTATTTTTAGAATTTTTTTGCCGAAGTTGTTGCGACTTCCTTTCATATAAAAATAAATTATGTTCATTCGTTATATGGAAGCAAATGCGACAAAAACTCTAAAAAATCAACAGTCACACTTGAAACTTGCACATCATTGTACTAAAATCTAAGGTACTATAAAACTGTATGCTCAAACAAATTTTACACTGCTGAGAAAAAAGTTTGAAATGTGGATGAAAATTTGATGAATTTTTTTAGTTTTCTACAAATATTTAAATTCTGGTCTTTACGGGTTTTGTGAAGGAATGAACTGTATTTTAATAGAAAATTCTTAAAAATTAATGAATAAACGTAAGTTCAAATGATATGTCCGACACTGTATGTATGTATGTGAGTATGTATATATGTATGTATGTAAGTAAACGCCAAAATTAGTTTCGAACTTTTTTCAAATATTTTTAACTTGCTAATATAATAAATGGAATTGATTTGTATTTACATATGTATGTGTATATTTGTAAGGATGTGTGACTTTATTTACTAGGTATGGATTTAAGCAGGTATGTAGTTATGTGTAAAATTTATTTTTGAGATGAAAATTTTATTGTTTCATAATTACATATGTATGTATGTATGTACTTACATATCTCAGACATGATACGAAATTTCATTTGGATGGACATTTGTGTATATGTATAAATTAGGTATTATTTGCATAAACAGTCAACATTTTAATTGATGCGTGTTTTTGTAGTAAAAGTGTATGTTTGTTTTTATGTATGTATGTGTGTATATTTAGTAGATATAAGTGTGTATGAGTGAGTGTGTCATTCAGGTCGTTTAAGTCAAAAGTTAGTTATATTTTTATGAAAAAAAAAATTTAATATTGTCTGTCGACTGGTCATTGTCAAAGGACTGGCAAGGATACAAGATTTTTTGTTATTTAATATTTGTTGCTTGTTTACATAATTTGTTACTTAATATACAAGCAATCGTAATTTTTTACGCTTTGAGAACATACAATTCTATACACAAATATTTTATGTAAGTCTCTGGATGTTTGTGTTTTTATAGTTGTTAAGTCTGAGCTTTGTGTGAAAATATAACATTGGCTTTTGTTATTCAAAAAATGTTTTTTCTTTTGATAGTTTGGTATATTTCCACTGGTTCGGTTTGAATTGCATTTCTGGAATATTACGTGTACTTATTTTGAAGAACTTTACTGTAAATGTAACTTTGTGTTTCTTTAAATTTTTGTAATAACATTTTCGCACAAATATACTATTTAGTTCTTTCAATTTGGCATATCTATATTCGATTTTTTTTTACATTCATTTCTTGTTTCCTAGTTTTTGCTTCCTCTAATTTTACTAATAATTTTATCAAACATTTTTCGAAAATTTGAAATTGCAGCACGTTTCTATTCGTTCAATCAAGCTTTTGGTTGCTTCTCTACTACTACATTTTGAATTTTCTTATATTTTTTTTTTGTAGTCCAGGTAGGCTTATTAAAACATGCTTTCCGTTTCTTTAGCTTTCTTGGCTAGCAAGTCCTTGCAAAAGCTGTCTGTCTTTTAATGTTAGTTAATGCAATAATATTTCTCTAGGTTTATGTCAGGGTAAGTCACTTGAAGCGAGTTCACTTAAAGCATTTTTTCACGCATCTACTGTGCCTGAATTAAGCTAAAGCAGAGCTCCGATCTCACTTAATCACTTCTTCTGGCACTTAATTTTCTTAATTAGCACTTTTACCAGCTCTATATTTATTCTTTATTTTATTTGATATCGTAATTCATTTAATTTTTGCAAACAGTTCTTACTCAGTTGTAATCATTTCCATGTCTATAACAAAGTGTGTCTATAATTCCTATCTCATTAGTTATTATTGATAATCAAGGGGGTTTTTTTGCTCCCTCAATTCGTTATACAACTGTAAATATTACTCACTCCCTTTTTTTCTTACATTGTATTTCCACTACCTTAAGAGTACATTGCACAGTTTAGATTCTCAATTTCAATTTAAATTGTACATACATAACCATTTCTTTTACGCTGCGGCTTATGATTTCGTTTGATCCTCAGCTCATCCCTTGACAAGTTTCAAATACAAGCTGTACCGTATCTTTTAGAAGCTGTTTCAACTTGGTTTTAACGAGTACTTATTAATTTATTTTTTTATTTAAGTGCCGTTTTCATAGTCAGGGATTAAATCACATTCGGCAGTTAACTGTAGATTTTTAATACAAAAGTTTTGAGTTAATTGCCGGTTGTGAGTTAACTCTCCACTGTAAAAATGACCCTAAGAGTCCCGAGTTCCTCACGCTAACAACATTCACTTTGGAGTCGCATTCTTCAAATTGAATACAAATGATTTCAATTACGTCTAAAATGACACTCGTACACAATTTGAACTGCCAGTTTTTTCTATGACCAAATTGAGAAAGAAAAGTTTCAGCTGAAATCGAGAATGGTGCTCAAAGTGCAAAACTGGGGTCACGTGGAAACACACTATTATTGCACAAATTTAAATCTAGTTCAATTTAATTTTAAATTCAAACCTAGGAAACTAATTAACAAGAAAAAAATTATAGAAAAAAAATACTAAAAAAAAAATCTTAAAACCCTTTAAAAAATATGCTCTTATAGGAATAAACGGCGCGTGAGTTCACGAGCCTGTTTGAAAAAGCTCGTGAGCGGTGAGCTATGAGCAGAAAGTTTCTAAAATGATAACATTCAAAGAAATTAAGTAATTCTCGCTTGGCATTTAAGT